>JAOSBL010000007.1:9023326-9043480 GCA_027568915.1 Erythroxylum roraimae
CTTCGAAAATATTTTACAACATTGATTTTTTAGTAGTTTGTGAGAAAAACAAGTTTCTTTAAAGAAATTGTTAAAAAAGGGGATCATCGAAAAAGAATACACAATTCAACCCCCCCTTCTTGTGCATTTGTATATCGTTTATTTGGTCTTGTATTAATGTGTGATTCACTTTATAGATTGGATGTAGCTTTCTATAAGATCTTTTGATGTTAACTGCGTGTTTTCCTTGTTCATTGATCATAATCATTACCTTTGAATATTGATTATAACCTAAAGCTACTTCAAAATTGACTCTTCCCTATATGCCTTCTCTCATGTCCTTCTATAGTAAAATTTACGATTTTTAGGATATACATAATCACTTACATAGGAGGCTGTGTATACTAAAAAACACCTAAATTTGTGATTTCACATGGGAATAGAGAGTTACACGGGTATTGTACATAGTCGTGTTTATCAAGATATATGGGCGTGTAACTCCACACGACCAAAACTCAAATTCATCAATCTTCATATGTTTACAGAGACTTACACCTTCACTGAACATCATCACGTATGTCCGTTATTGTTTCAAATCTTTGTTCTAAACCACAATTTTATCTGAATTGTTGTCCTTGTATTCCATGAAAGTAATTATGGCCTATAAATGCACTTAGAGCGAATTAATTGCCAAATATACAACAAAACTATGAGATAACAAGTAAATATATATCAAATATAGGTGTATAATTGTAGGCAAATATGCATTTGTCACACTGCTCTAACTTTTTGGCATGATCATGCATGGCCACACACGGTCAAGCAAGAAGATGCATGATCGTGCTAGAGGCCTTTCAACCTATTGCTTCTTCATGTTTGACCATGCATGGCCATGCACAATCATGCTAGTACATTATTCTCCAACTTTTTCTTCATCTTTTATTCACTTTTTCCTCTCTCCAATCATCACCAAACACATAAAAAAACCCTTGAAATATGCAAGTAAGATCAAATTCTTGCCTTAAACATCAATTAATCATAAAAAACACATAAAAACACTAACAAGATCATAAATCTAAATCCTAAACACATGACTATCATATAAGAAAACACTAAAAGCACACTCTAACGTCTAGAAAAACACACTATAGTTCACAAATATCAACTTCCCACACTTACAACTTTGCTTGTCCCCAAGCAAAACTAACACCACAAAATCAACAAAACACATAAGCACACAAACAAATAATCATACAAAAATACAATATTGGTGCAATGACATCAAATCTCATGAAACTAATTGGGCCATAAACATCAATCACTTAAAAAGTTCCAACAAGCTAAATTTTTAGTTCATGTTCAAATGCTTTGATTTAAATACACATATCAACCAAAATATTGATACCTATTCATACATCTATGACGCTTGTAATCATGCAATCATTCTTACTTATCAATTAAAGAGGTATGCCATCACTAAATACTCATTCATGAAATTTGTTTTGACATTTAACAAGAAGATCAATAGGTTCACTTTTATTGACAACAACATATTATTAAGCTCAGTTGGAGTGTCATTCTAGCCTTTTTGACATGAATACAAACATTTGTTATGAATACTCCAGTTACTCAACTATATCATAATTCACAACTAGCTTCTAACTTTTTTTTAACCCATTGTTTTGTTTTTTTTATCGGGTGAACAGAATAAGACATTTATTTAAAAAATTTATACAACACACTTTTTTTTCACAATTTACCTACATCACTTGTTCCTAGGCAATCACTCACATGGAAGGCTACTAATGATGTCTACAAGTTTAAATGAATTTAAGTATAATTGCATCCAAGCAAGTGTCATAAAATGAAAAAAATAAGTACAATATTCTCATCAACATGCATGTTTACCTAAAAAACACTTTAAAACACAAACTTCATAAGCTAATGTTTATTCACATGTTCATATATAAGCTAATTACTTTCAATTTCATGCTATTGACACATTTACATAATATACACATCGTGCAAAAAAATGTTTACATAATGCTAACTTAAACAAAAACTAACACAAAGTAAATTCAAAGTCACACATAAATGATATGCAAGTGAATATATGTCCCCAAACTTGAACAACATATTGTCCTCAATCTTGAAAATGACGCACAGCTAAAAACAACACACATAAAAAATATAATAAACAAAAATAAAAGGAACAAAAAGCAAGGGCAAAAATACCTATGGTGATTATGGTGGTGATGGAGTTGGAGAAGGAACTTGGACACACTTCATGCCATTAACATATATCAATTCAACTCACTATATATCACAAAAATGAGGTAAAAAAAACACAAAACTACAAAAAAAAACTTAGAAAATAACATGCTAATTTTAAGGTCACCAGTTTGACCATTTCAGCTTAATTTTTTTGCTAACTCCTCTTTTGAATGTTAAGGTCCGATGCATGATCACATTGGGACTTATGCTTCTCCTATCCAAAGTTTTTTCATCCCATAACTCTAATTCTCTGTCTAATTATCTCCATCAGTCTCTTTTCTTATTCTTTATCAGTTTTTTTTCGAGAAGTGAAAAATTGAAATAAGCCTTTGAAGGAAATCAAAGTGTAAAGTTCAAAATAAGCTTGTGTAAAGTTCAAAATAAGCTTTGGTCATATGTGAGATGGATGCACTCCAATAACCTAAAAGTAGTTAGCTTATAAAATCTTCAACAGAAAGCAAACAACATTTGGACTATTAGCCGAATGCTAAAGTTGAGTAACCTTATAAGAATGGAGCTTAAGACAACTAAAGGAAATGGGAAGGATGCCTAGTTCTAGTATAACAAGTGATTTGTTTCAGGTCCCCTCAACTTAATTCTTTAAGCTCAATCCATTAAGCACTTTCTGATAGACAATGTAAAAGTTAAGGAAATAGCGCATGGTAGGTAATGGTCTTGTAATTAGGTGGGATTTGCTCTTATCAGAGATAACTTTTTTTAGGGTATAGGGTAGATGTCAAATGTTCAGACAAGATAAAATGGAACAAACATATGTCATTGCAATTTACTAATAAATCTTGCATAAAGTCATTAAAAGAGCATAGGCGGGCAATATACAAGGCCAAACTAGTTTAAATAACCTCAAACTTTCTAAAAACTACTTTCATCATGTGGTTTACATCTAATGAAAGATTTTAAACAAAGGATAGAATCAAAAGTAAAAGCAGTAATGATTTCAAGTGTTACTTGTGCAATTTGGACGATGAGAATGTCTCACATTTATTCTTCGATTGCCAATATTTCAAAAATATTTGGAAGCATGTTCAACTCAGGTGCAATACAATCTGCAACACCAATAATTGGGATAATTTGATTGTATGCCTAACCAATAAACTCTTTAAGTACAAGTGAGACCAAAAAATATTCAATCTATTTGGTCTAGAAGGAGAGGAATGCTAAGAAACTAGGGAAAGACCCTAGAGTTGTTGAAGTTTTTGTCTCTATGAGCATTAATTGGATGAGAGAAATGATTATGACCCAAAAAAAAGAAGAAGAAGAGGAAGCAAGTATAGGAGTGAAACGAAGGTGGAACTTATCAAAGATACATAAAGTAGGAAGTGGATAAAGACTTAAAGGTTAACTGCGCTAGTCCTTAGGAAGGTGAAAGTGAAACAGTTCCACTCAAAAATACAAGTTATTGCAATTTTTTGTTACTTTAGCTTAGCTTGGTCCTATATGCTTAGGCAAAGCAAAGCCAGATTCACAACTAAAGAAGCTAATAGAATGAGTTATGATGTCTCCTTTATATACTGGTACTTTTAGTCATATGATTCTCTTGGAGGAAGATGTAAGACATGTCGCCAGCCTAAATACTTGTTTAGTACCGCAAACACAAGTTTTACTTTAGTAGGGTGACTAAACTAAAACACTATAGCAAAGAGTAAACTCTTCTTTGGTAGCAAACATTTTTGTTGTGATGTAAACATTTCCATTACTCTTTAATACAATCTTTTAATTTCTCAAAATATAAACAAAGATAAAATAAATCATCTTATATGTTAATATCATTATATAGTAAATAAAAATTTATATAAAGATTTATTTTACTATCATATTAAACTAAAAAATATTTTTATCAATTAATAAATATAATAATTTTTTAAATAAAATAAAATAATTTTACATGATATCTTTTAATATAAATAATATATAAATATGATAAATTGATAAATTAATCACTCTGACAAATGCACATCCTTGTAGTTTACTCATTTTTAATTACTCCATGTTATGTGACTATTTACCTAAAGTATTATGTTTTCAGAAAAAGACTTTATCAATGAAAATTAATGACAAAATCTCAAAAGAAGAATTAGTTTTGGCCTGGGAGGTGAGCATTCTTTATACTCTTTTTATTAAGGAGGTGTATGTTATTTCATTTTTGCTGTTATAACGCTGTTCCAACTTAATTACTCCATGTTGTCCCACATAAATGTGGATGAGATAAGTTAGAACAGCGTTGGAACAGATGATCTGATCCACCTATTGGCACATTCTTTCTTTCGCATAATCAAATATTTCCTTATGTGGTATGAGTGTTTTATCCATATATCATAAGGTAAATTACGTGATATAACTTTGTAAGTGCAAATCTCCTAACTAGCTGAAAAGAGTTTAAAAATTTTATTTCAGAAGTATTATGCAGATTCTTACAAGTATGATTTAAGGTTTTGGGTTTTGAAACTAAGACAGCTAGGAAGCAGAAGATACACCTAAGTTAGGAATCAACGGACCTGGGGGAAATGGTAGAATTCAATATGAAAGCGCTCCCTGTGGCTCTGAGGGGTCGTATAAAATAGGACAATTCCACCTTTGAGAATCTCAAAGATTTGGAGGCTAGAACAGTGACAATGGACTGTATAAATGATTGATTTCCTTTGCTCATAATTTATTGGGGAGCCTACTTTTGATGTTTCCCAGCTTCATTCTGGACGGATGTACGTTTCTTGATAGACGAGTAACCAAATTAAAAACTAGCAAGTACAGAATTGTGGAGCAAGAAATAGAAATGAGAGATCAAACTGCTTTACTTTCTGAATTTGAATTTCCAGAGAAAATTAGCATGAGGAAAATTTTATGGAGACGCTATGTTCTTCATGTGAGCATTATATGGTAGAATTAAGCTGGTGCAATGGAGACCTTTTCAACTTCAAGGATGTACTCAAGAGTGGCGGAAGGTGGAATTTGCACACCATTACCCAAGTCTGCTCCATCATCTCCAAATCCCAAGCTAGGAGGAACTATAACTCTCCTTTTGCCTCCTGACTTCATTGATCTCAATACATACTCTATCCCTTCACACATCCCTTTAGTATAAGGCCTTGAAGCCATCACCAGAGCCAAAGGTTTCTTGTCTCTACCATATGTATCAACGAACACCTGTCCACTGTCTTGTACTTGTCCCTTGAGATCAATCACCACCAAGTCTCCTGGCCTAGGAGATGCACCTCCACCAAGTCTCAACTCGTAGTATCTGTGGGAAATGAATTCATTGGCTGTAAGCCTGATTAGGATTAGGTACATGTTTGAAAGGCTTATGGTGTAATTTTGAAGAACACGTACCTCATGCCATTAGGTAATACTACCTCTTCTTCCTTCTCAACATTTCTGCAGTTGAGTAACTATCAGAAACTGGATTGACAATTGAAGCTATATGATGGGACAGGATATGTAGATTCGTTATAATTCCAATCAAGTCCATTTTACATAAAGTAACTTGAACAAACATTTTAGCAAGTTGAATTATTTCCATGTTCCTCAGTGTGTTCTCAAATGCATTGTGATAACATACTTTCAGGCTACAGATTTACAGGACTGGAAACAAAGTGCATGCCTTCAGGAAATTAGGGAACTAATACCAACAGAACTCAAGCTTCAGCTACCAGGTTTCCCAATTTTTTAACACCTTGAAACGGTTCCTCTCAAAGTTAAATGAAACCAAACAATTAACGGAACCACAAAAGCAGTGCTGAATCTAAATTTCATCTTAATCATTAATTGCATTTCAGTTTATCATAAGAAGATCAAAACCAGTTGCAGACCTTGTGTTTGCTTCTTCCTGGGACACTTCAAATCGGGTCTTAAGCTGTTCTGAGATCACACCAACTGCGAGAAATGCAGCCCATGCAAGGCCCGCCCCGAGTCCGAACCGCCTTGTTAAGGAGGAAGCAACCCAGTCTGTAGATTCTACTTTGGTGGTAGTAGTTGTTAGCTTTTGTTGTTCCACTTTAACTGAGACTGGAGATGGCTGCTGCTCAGATGATGATTTTGAACTTAACCTTGGAGGAGAAGGTATGGAAGATTGGGGCTGTGATGGTGGTTTAGGAGGAGGAGGTAGTTCTGATGATGAAGAGAAGTGGTTAATTCCTGTCAATGGTTGAGCCAGAAAAGGTGAAGATGAGAAGAGAGATGCCATTTTCAGGGTCACAAGATACAACCTTGTCTAGTTTATTGTGAAGAGTTGTGTGTCCATTGCCTTTAGTATCTGGGCCCTACCTTATCCTTTTTCATGTGATGAATTACAATTCTACGTTGAAGTTATTTATTTAGACGTTCGGCCGCTTAGAAATGATCATAAAGCAAAAGTTTCAAACCTGAAATATGAAAAACTTTACTGACATGTCCATTAAATCATATTTTTAGGCTTATTCGTAAAGACGGGTTCAGATAAAATCGAATTTTAGTATTCATAGATATTCAAATCTATCTGAACGAGGCCCTTATCTTCCCTTATTACTCGTCCCTATACATTCTATAGATACCATTAAAGCTCAAACAAGTGTGCAACTATGGTGATTGAAATTAGCTAATTTCGTAAACAGTTTAAAGGAAATGATAGAAAAAATGATCAAGCTTCATATTTATGCTCTATTATATTTCATGCATTAATTGTATTATAGAAGATAAAATGATCTTAACTTTTGAAAAATCAAATAAAAAGATTTCATTCTCATATTGCTATGTGCAAGATCTGATCTTGTTCTAATTCTTAATATTAACTTCCTCTTCTTTTAGAGATATCCAAAGGAAAACTAATGTACAGCAAAAAATTGTGTTGCTCAACTCATAAAACTGAACAAAAATTTCGGGCATATGCTCTTAGGATTGTAGGTTTTGAATTAGCTCTCCTATTAACCTATTTCATGGAAACCAATCAACGTCTATTATTGAGTAACAACATTACACGAGATGAAGTTGAGTCACAGTCAGGAAGTGAGTATTGTCTCCACTGAGTGGAATGTTTCTTCTTGATCAGTTCAATGGTGATTGACTGGATATTTGTTGTGGAGTATATAATAGTAGTTTTTATTGTGGTAAAAAGGGCTATAAAATCTCACTACCACATAAGCATAAGAAAACTCATATTGGCAATTCTACTTATTTAAGTTCTCAAAACTTGTTCGAGTGGATCAATTTCAAGGATGATAATTATGGGGCTCACTCCATATTCTTCACTAATGGTCCAATGCTAGAAAACATAAAGCTAGAGTCCTAAAATCAACAACAATAAGAACATCTAGTAAACAATAAGAACATCTAGTAAAAATCCTACTGACACGTGGAGTCTGAAGATATCCAGTAATATGCAACTTTAACCATAGTAGTAGAAAGACGATTTCCAACAGTCCCAACAATCAGTTTAGCCAAAATCAACAATGTTCAGATCTTGACTATGAATAAAGATTAAGAAAGTTTGGAAGTACAACTGTTTTCTTTAGAATTTAACGTTTTTCCTTGATGTATAAAAGTAATCAACAACACAAAGTGCACTTGTTTAATTGCTTCATTACAAGAGTATACAGTTACATTAACAATTCTACGTACCATCTCTTCCCCATAATTTTGCATATCGTTGTGGGGATTAGTTAACCTTAAGAATAAGGTCCTACTATAGGCTATAGCTGACAAGAGCGTCTCCTATCCTCAATATTATAATCATAATGAAATAACTATCTGTCCACAAACTCAGAGAATAAAAAGCAATCTCACAAGATTTCTCAACATATCATATCAAGCGTGAAGAACTGCAACCTTCTGGGACAAGTCACTCACAGCATCGTCACCAACCTCAGCAATCACCTCCTCCTACCAACAAAAGAAATTGAAGACAATCACCCGGCAGCCAATATCATGGAGAGACCAAACTAAAGATGTTCATAAAGTTTCAATTATCTCTTCTGCTTATTTTGATAGTTTTTCCTAATTTGCTAACACTTCCACTATCATCTAATCTCAATTATAATCAGTTGAGGACAACCACCCAGCAGCCAATGACATGGAAAGACCAAATTAAAGATGTTCATGAAGTTTCAATCATCTCCTTTGCTCTGTTTTGATATTTGCTAACACTTTCTTTCATCTAATCTCAATGATAATCAGTTGAATGTGCAGCTAACATGAATTACCTCTGTATCTCTCCTAGGCTGCACACCAAGGCATTTGGAAGCACTTATGCTAGCACTCTTCAATAGGCTTCGATTGCTGTAATTAGGCTTGCCAGGCCCATTTTGTTCCGAACATTGCTGTGATCCTGGAGGACTATTGAGGGTTGTCGCAACAGAAGCTGCACTTCTCTCCACTTCATTACTTTCCCCTGCTGTCTCATCCTTGGGAGCAGCAACACGCTCTCTGGAAAAGAAAAAGTACCTTACGAATTGGCATTATATGAAGGCAACATTGTCAATTTTAGATAAGAACCGTAACAATTTCAACGTCAAAGTTGTAGACAAATTTTTTTTTTTTGGGTAAATAAGTTGCAGCCAAATATTATGCAAAACATGTGGATATAAGCAAATGCATTGATGGGGTTATAGAGACACGCAGACAGAGAGGGGAAGGTCTGGAACTGAAGCATTAAGTTCTCACTTTGGAAGCAAAACTAGGGTGAAGAACGCAAATATAGGGTACTTTCTGTGGGTTTTCCAACGCTACATCATAGTTGAAAAAGGTCAGAAAGAAAATCTACAATTCAAATAAAAGGCAAGTCTTCTCTAACAATAATGGGCTTCTATGTCAATTCTGAAATGATAAAACGAAATTTAGAAATAATTTTAAGCAAACACCCATATTTCAGACTTCCTAACAAACCGCATACCTAGGCAAGGAAGCATGCTGCCTTTGGAGTGGACTGCTTTTTTCACCTTTACCATAATGCTCTTCAAGATGTGCGAATTGTCGCTTGAAACGATCCACACCACTATAATTGCAAATAATGACATAAGTTGGGTTACCCACCATATAGCAAATCAAATTTTAATGCAATTTCACAATTTTACTTTGCATGCATACTGCAACAAGGAAATCCCCAATCCATGCTAAAAAGTCTAAAGATGCTTATAATGGAAGTCTTCTACTTGATCAACAATACAATAACATTCTAGTAAAAGTTTCGCTGAGACGTGAGATCTACAGAGGTCTAGAAGTACGCAGTCTTACCTCTAGCTAGTAGGGAAGTTTCCGATAAACAAACCATAAAAAACACAAAATATATATAAAAATAAAAAATAAAAAAGAAATAGAAATAAAGAATTATAAAAGATAAATATTAAAATAATAAAAGTATCATAATTAACAAATAAAAATAATAAACAACAACAATAATAATAATAACGACGACAACAACAACAACAACAACAATAATAATAATAACTAGTTGATCAACAATATAAACACAAAATACTCAAGAAAATAAAGATGAAATAAAAGAGGAAAATGACATCAACATCAATAGTAGTAGCAACCTACAACAAGCAACTTTTCCTCCTTAAATTATTCGAACTTCTTTCACTTGCATAATCATAATCCATATCATTTTGTTCTACGCCATCACAATATGGAAGAACTTAGATGTTAACGATGGCGGTAAAGTCATCAAAACTTCGGTCGAAATAGCTCATACAAGTAGCAATTCTTTAGTGGTCAATTTAGCAATATTTGATTTATATCTCCAAATTGGTCTCTAAAATTCTGCCTAAGAGTGCTAAGCAATATTTGACATATAAATGTTTCATAATAGAAGTTCATACAGAATAGATGGAAGATCATTGATAACTGCTCTACCTTGGGTACACAAAGCTAGTCTGCTCTCCACCTCGAAGGTACTCTTGAAGCATTTGGGGATGATATTCCAGTATCTGTTTTAGAAAAGCTAAATGTACAATATTTACACTGACAAGAGAACAATGAAGAAGATGAAAGCAGCACAAATAGCATAGATATACCTCTCGATAGATCAATTCTCTAACATCATCTTTTGTCAATTTCCTCCTCTCAAATTCAAACTCAAGTTTTGAAATAGGTTGAGTGGATGGTTCACGGTCAACATTTGCCAAACCATGAAAGTAAGGGTCAGCTAGTGCCTGCCGGTAAAGTATTGAAGCATGATATTAGACAAATAATAAGCTAAGTTTCTTGAGGATGGAACTTCAATCCAAATCTTGATATCATGACCATCTGAAGTGTTTGATCTTTGTTACCTCTGCAGCTGTAGGACGATCCTTAGGATCAAATGCAAGTAGGCGCTCCAATAAGCGAAGAGCCAAAGGATCCGCATCAGGGAACTTCTGTGAGAATGGAATTGGTTGTTTTCTCCGCATGCTACCTAAATACCTCCTGGCCTTTTCATTCCGGATCTGAACATGTCATAATGTTTATATGAGTAGAGAATAAAAAGTTGGTAGATTTGTGGGACAGAGGAGGAATAAGGTGCATAAAACAGATTCAGAAACCAATCAAGGTAAACGTGTAAGAGAGGGAAGTAAGAGATAAGTGAAAGTAACAGAACTTATGTGACGCACAAGAACATTTACACACCTGGATAGAGTCATTAACAAGTTTTCCCTTAGATTACAGAAAAGCAGTAACTGAAATTAGATACTGACCCTCGAAATTGATTCAGGAGGAGGAGTGCCAAGCAAATCAGTCATGAGATCCAATTGGTGCACCACATTTTTTCCAGGGAACAGTGGTTTTCCTGTAAGCATTTCAGCAAATATACATCCTATGCTCCAAATATCAATGGCAGGGGTGTACTGGAGAAAAAGTCAACAATGTGTATGGTTATCGCTTTGTAGTAAAGTCAATGGCAACTGAAGCCATATCATAGGCTTTATCAGTTCTCAAATATGTAAGCTCAAAGTCAAGTTGTCACATTTCCAGATATAATGAAGATCCTATACTACATTGAGAGAAGAAGGTCTAAATATATTTTGTAGTTACTGAGTTAAGTCATGCCTTCAATTATGGAATCCTGTTGACTTTACTTTTACAGCCAAATCAAACAATATTTCTTGGTGCTCAATTTCTGTCACTCCATATATACACATATATATAGGTACAGTGATTACTGCGAATGGTAAGACGAGAATTTGTAACAAGAGATCAACAATAAAAGAATCATGAAGTTTACGGCCTGTGCATGCCAGTAAAGTTGGTACAGTGGTAATAATGACAAATAGTTAATGCAAAGAGATAATAACATAGAACACATAGAAATCAAAAAAGGAAAGGAAAATGTATATGTTTGTATTAAGTATTCCTTAAACCAATGAAAAAGAATAATTGAAGTAATATGTCAGAAAGTAGAAGCAGCTTACTTTGGAGAAAAAAGAACCACAGAGTTCAGGGGCTCGGTACCATCTAGTTGCTACATAGTCCTTAAAAAAAAAAGATTAATTTAGGTGTGAGATAAACTGATTAAGCACCTAGTAAATGAATGAACAAGGAGTCAAAAAAGGAGAAGGAACCAACTTTAGTTGTTGGATTGTGCCATATAGAAACTTACGGTCCAAAATATAGCTGATGGAGCATCATTAAAAGATACTCGAGCAAGACCAAAATCACAAATCTTCAGTTTGCAATCAGCATTTGCAAGGATATTTTTTGGCTTTAAATCTCGATGAAATACATTTGCTGCAAAAGACCCAGTTAGTTATTCAGACAATCAAGCACCAAATGAAAGCTAAAATGCAGAAAACCACAAACCTGTATGTGTATACTTCAGACCACGAAGAAGCTGGTAGAGGAAAAATTGGTAATGTTCAGCAGTGAGATCATCGTTTGCCTTAATTACTTGATGAAGGTCAGATTCCATTAGCTCAAAAACTACATATATGTCTCTGAATTCTCTACGTGAAGGAGGAAGCATGATATGTTTTATTTCTACAATGTCAGGGTGACGAAGCAACCGAAGAAGTTTAATTTCTCTAAGAATACGAGTAGCATCAGATACATGCTCAAATACTTCGTTAATCTTTTTGATTGCAACCTTTTCTCCAGTGTGGCTGTCTATGGCTGATGCAACAACACCATAACTCCCTTTACCAATGACTTCTTGTATTTGGTATCGACTTGCCTCTCCATATTCAGTAAAGAACTCAGCCTCTGCAGAGCCCTGTAGATTGGACCAAAATAGGTTCATCAACATTATATTGTCAAGAAAACGAGAAAGGAAACTGGAAGATTAAAATTGGGCATACAGCATTAACTTTTTCCCCTATAGTGTCATTATTATAAATGCAACATAGAGAGAGATCAACAATGGGCTAAGCAATCCTCAGAACCATATGCTTCAAAGCTCTCTTGGCAATATGGAAATCAAGATACAGTAAATATTTCCATCAATTGAACTTGACCTGAAATTGAACCTTTTCAAATTAAGAGAGATTGGAGATTCCTGTTCACTCAATATTTCTCGTACACGAGTCCTTTCGTTTTTCACTAAACTCTTTGAAAGAACAAACGTCAACCAGAACTTCAATCCCAAAAGTGCATACAAGCATTCACTTTCTGACAAGCACAAATATAACTGGACAATCCACAACACAATTAAACATACATATTAGGCAGTTAAAATGAAGTGACGCAGGCACAAACAAATAAAAGAAGTCTAAACAGCGGAATATGGTGAAAAGCATGAAAAAAAGAAATCAATGACAATGACAATGCTATTGTATATTGTTGCTATTTATTTTATTACACAAAATTTTGGACCTAACGTGAGGAAATACAAGCGCAAAATCTCTTTAAAGGAGGAAAACATACGTGACCTCCCATCTTTGATGCTGTAATTTTACTGTCTCGTTATGCGCCACTTTCAGCTATGATCCCACTAGGTACATTCGCTAAATAGTCAAAACAACCAATTATATAAATATGTCTCCTTTCCTAATCACAAATTCTGGGTCGGTAACTAAAAAAAGGAAAGAAAAATCCCACCGTGACCAACACAATCAAACACTAAAAACCAAAGAAACAAACAAGCAGAAAATCAACAGAAACAGACAGATCTACAAAATGGAAGTTAGAAAGAGAGCTTTTTTATACCTTATTGTGGGGATCCATGGTAGAGCCAATAGGGAAATGAACACGTTTGGGGACTCTAATGGGCTTTAACCCAGAGATATCAAAATCCACGATAAACGGTAGTTGCCTCTCTTCCTCTTCAACAACTTGGGTAAAAACACCCGAAGATTTTGCAAAACCACTAGTATTATTATTGTCACTACTATTATTATAATCATAGATATCGACGGCACTCACAACAACACCATCTTTAACAGTATTAGATGATGATGAAGAAGTGGGATTATTGCGGCGTTGAAACCAGCGACGAAAACCGTCCACGAGAGTGCCACCCCCCATATAAACGCTCTTACTGCAATGGCTTTCAACCGTTCAATCCCAGCATTGTGTGCCTATAAAAACGAAGTCCTCTTCCGATCAAATATAATATGAATCAAAAAGACTAACCTTCATTTACATAATTATAAATCGCATAAAAGAAAGTTAATATCTAAAGAGGGGTGCCATGTGATATGTCGTTTGGCTACTGAGTGATATGCGGAGGGTGTCCGAAGATAAGAGAGAGTAGGGACGAGGAAAGAAGTTAGCGGACTTTCCATGCTTTTTTTCTAGTTAAACACCAACCTGTTCTGCTGGATACTTGTCAGTTAATTACTTCTTTTTTGTTATTACTTCTGCTGAATCATTGTTACATGTGAACGCGATTGTCCAAAGCGCGTAACCTATGTTTTTTTTTTCCCTCCCCACACTATTTCTCGTGACTTTTTCCGCACAAATATCTTTGAGTGGGTTACCCTCAATCTTCAAAATCATAGGTTGGTCTTTGGAATTGAGTGGTCAGTTATCTTTGATATGGCATGCTGGTTCCTATAGTCATGGAAGAATTTGGCCCTCTTCAATAATCAATTCTCCTAGCCGCATTCTCCTAGGACCCTCGTCCTAAACTACGGTCATCAACTTCATCAGGCGTCAGCCTGGCATCTTCGTGCCTGACTTAATCTTCAACCTCGTTACGAACAATTTATTGGGTGGTGTCCGTCTACCCTGGGTTGGGTAAAACTAAATACTGATGGCGCATGCAACAGTGCAAACTCTTCGGTCACAACAGATGGTCTTATTCGAGATAGCTCGGGTGATTGGCTTGGTGACTTTACACAGAATATTGGTCGGTGCTTCCCGGTCTCAGCAAAACTCTGGGACATCTATTCGGGTCTAAATCTATTCTGGACCCTTGGTTTTCGACGCGTGGTACTCGAGCTGGATTCTTTCTTGGTCAAGGATCTTCTATCTGACGCAACACAACGGACAACGTCGCGCAACTCTTTTATCTTGGGCATCAATGAATTACTCGCTCGCAATTGGGTTGTTCTTACGCGCCACACATACAGAGAGAAAAATCGGTGCGCTGATTAGCTTGCCAACTTTGCTGTTAATATTAGTATCGGGATCACCACTTTTGATAGTGTACCCTCTGGGTGTATCACTATCCTTCTAGAGGATATGACGAGGGTTACCCTCCCTCGAAGGATCATGTAATTTTTGTTTCTTTTCCTTGTAAAAAAAATAGTAACGTCGATAATATTGTTGTTTTGCTATTTGATTCTGTTTTATTTTATGTGGATTTAGTAGCGTGTTTGGTTGACTTAAATATCGTTCTATTCCTATCTAATTTTATTATTATCTTATTTCTTTAGTTAAAGAAAACATATATAATATATAATATAAGGTCTTATTTGATAACAAGTAAAGAGGTGAGAATAAGAATGCAATCCGCATTCCTATCTTTTAGTTATTCTATTTGGTTTCACTTCTGATTTCGTTGTTGACGTTTTTAGTTCTAGTTTTTAGTTTTTATTTTTTAATTAAAAAATAAAAACCTATTTAGTTGAAGTTTCTAATATCAAACTGAAAATAAAAATCTGTTTGGTTGAGATTTGTAATAAAAAATTGAAAATAAAAACATGCTTGGTTTTATCCTCCTATTTCTATTTTTGTAACTATACTCTTATATTAATAATTTCTAATATATTATATTGTATTTTTAAATTAATTAATTCTTAAATTAATTAATTGTATTTTTAAATTAATTAAAATATTTTTTAAATTTTATAAAATTTTATTAATATAAAGATTTATACAGAATTTAAAACATTAATTAATTGTATTTTTAAATTAATTAAACTATTTTTTAAAATTTATAAATTTTTATTAATATAAAGATTTGTACAAAATTTAAAAAATTAATAGTTAAATTAAATAATACATATAGAAACCAAGGATATGTTGTTTTTCTTTCGAAGAAAACATGTTGTTACAATTCAAAGAAACGATATTTTCTTGTTTCTGTAAAACTGTTGTGAGTTTTTTATTTTCAGAAACAAAAAATCGCAGCAGAGTTAGACAAACACGTTTTACTTACCTGTTTTTCTTTTTACAAAAACGACAACAAAAAATAGAAGAAAAAAGGAAACAAATGGCCCTTAGTTGTCGGTAATAAATAAAATAGGGAATGAAAAAATTGAAATAAAATAAGAGACAAAGATATTTTTAGAATATTATTAATTTTTTATCAAAATATTATTAAATTATCATCAAAATTATCTGTTATATTAATTTTTTAATATTTATTTTATTTTATTTTATTGATATTTTTATTCTTATAGTAAAAATTATTCATGATTATTTAAAAATTAATAATTTTATAAATCATTAAATTTTTTGATTAATTATTTATAAAATATAAAATATTATAATTAATTATGTAAAAATTATATAATAACTAAATATAAGTTAAAAAAAATCAAACAGTGGTATAACTATTAACTTCTATAATCTCATTCCTAGTACCAAACATGCATAATTAGTAATTCTATTCTTATTCCGATATTCACTTTTTATTCTCATTCTCATTTTTTATTCCGATTTCTGCATTATTAGTTACGAAACGAGACCGAGGATTACTTATTTGTTGAGTTTGTGAAATAAGTAAACTTATTCTTCCCCTTTATTGTATAGGGTTGTATTTTTGTGGTCACAAAAAAGATAAATGAAGGCATTATTGTATCCACAAGTCGATGAGTCTCTTTCTCACCAAAAATGTAATTGAGGAGGAAATGGAGCTTTTGAGCCTCTTTAGGTTACGAAAAAGGAGCATACCTAATTAAATCTTAGACAGTCTAGGCCTCCATATTTCAATTGAGTCAAATGCCAAACTTGGGACTCCAAATTCAATGATGGTCAGTAACCTAGCTCCAGCCAGTCCTTCTGTCACTTTAAGCCTAAAACCACCATGATGTAAAAATATCCTTTGATCAAATCATATGTTTTTTCAATTTCAAATGGTAGTGAAGGCAAAATGAAGAAGAGTTGACTAAGCAAAAATGATTCATGAAAATAATTCATCTTGTACTTGTTTAATAGCTACAGACCTTTTGTGATTCCCATTTTGCTTTCATAATATTATAATTATTCTATTATGTCTAATTTATGTTTAATTAACTCATCGAGCATACCTAATTAGATTATATAATTTCAGCATCTGGTAGGTTCTACTAACATTGTGTGTTGTGATAATGATATTCCGCTTGTTTTTTTAAATTAAATAAAGTACCATATGTTACGACAATAGCTAAAATATTTTTGATGATTCTTTTTTTGTTATTCCTTCAGAAGAATATCTTTAACTATATTTCTTATATTGATATTATTACTGAATGTATAGCACTGGAATTAAAGATATAAAACTGGAGTTCCTTTAGGTGCGGTTATCAAGGAATATTGGTCAATAAAGGAAATTATAGTATCAAGGAATATAGGTCAAAAGGGGTAAAGGAATCCCCAAAAAAAAATGAAGCCACTCCTCCTATTTTACCTGATTAGGGTTGGGAGTTCCAGAGATTGCCACCATGTTGAGGGACACACATAGGTGAGACATGAAGGAGGATTACAGATCAGGAAATGAGATGAAGGGGTAAGACCAATCCTTCGTAAACAAGTTTCTATTCTTCATATTTCATGTTTCATAATAGAGAAACTCTTTGATGCAAAGTGATGAGGCTTTTTCTCATGTCTCTACTTTTATAGAACATCAACTAAGTGTATTAAGTGGATGGATTCACATCTAAACCCCCATACCAAAATCGCTTCATCCTCTGTCCCCATGAGGTATGTCTCACATCTAAGACTTTTCATTTCTTCTGATAGTTTGCTTTGATCTTCCTTGCTACTGTTGATGTACAAAAATTCTCTATATTCTTCATAAGCTAGCTAGTTGGGATGAACAATACATGATAGAGCTCGAGGAAATTATTTGCTCTCTGACTTTAGCATAGACACACTCCATTACCTATTGTTGACTTCTACGGATGTCTTGGAACCTTCTTCGATTCCCTTATGACCATATTTCTTTAATGCAAATTGCAAAGGAAATTATGTCAAACAAACCTTAGACATAATTCCACTACTTAATACTCTCTTGTCATATTCAACCAATCCTATGCAAGGTAAAACCAAAATAGCACTAAAGAAACATCCCAGCAACCATTCCACATCCACATGAATCTTTATATCCATTTAAACACACACAAATATAGAAATCAATTAAGTGAAGTCCCAAACTTTAAAATTGGCAAAGTAGTTCTTCTAATGCTTTTCTTTCCCTTCCTCTTTGACTTTGCTTGAATCACCAAGTGACAAATGATGGGCTGAAGAAGGCGAAATGGATAGGAGAAAATTCTGAAGTTAAGCCATCAAATTGTTGCTCATCTTCCCCTCCATATGCCTTTTTATGAATTTTCTAGTCTTAAACACATGTTATAATTCTATTGGATTATGTGTTACAATTCTATTGGATAGTGTGTTACAATCCTATTGGACACACATGCTCCATGAGTTAACTTTAGGAAAATTGCATATTAGTTCCTCTTCTTCCTTTAATTCCCACATTTGCCTATGATCTTATCAATTAATTTCATTCCCTTATATCTTAATTTTCTAATGGTAGAAATGTTAGATCCCGTTTTCGGAATCTAACTCTTGCTCTGATACTACAACTGTTGGATCCCAATTTCGGAGCCCAACATTCAGAGTCATAAAACATGAGCATATTATTCTATAGGGTTATTTCCATGAACCCTCATTAGCCATTATCCCACAAAGGTGACGTGCCCACACTAGTCAAACATAAAAAACAAATTTATTTTCCCACTTCAGCACAGATTTTGGGAAACCTCAAACTGGAATTACAAATTGATTTCTTCAGAACATTTGTTCCCCTTTGTCTTAAGTTTCTAATGACACCAAGATCATTCCATTTGGTTTAAAAATCTGAAAGTTATAGCTCAAACATTTTCGGACTGTTATTAAACTAAAACAATACACTATACTCAATTTCTATCTAGAATTTGAAAGTCTTAGGGACTGAATTAAAATTCAATTCCTTCAGATAATTTGTATCTCTATGTCTCTAGTTTATTTAGAGACAAGAATCATCTCATTAGGAGGTCGAATAACAAAGTTATGGCTGAAAGAATCAAATAAGGTTTTGTCCTCAATGATATTGAACCTATCTCGGGACAATTGGCATAACTTTCTCTATAGATATCGGATCAAGGTCATTCTTAGACGGTTTGAAATAGGACTTATAGATATACAACTTTTATGAAGACCTTGAATATATATTCTATCATCTAGAGGGTCAAAATTGAACCAGACAATAGGGTGAGATGATCCCCGATGAAAGGTTAGACGAAACCAGGCAAAAGGTCAGACGATTTGGGACAATTGGCATAACTTTCTTTATAGATGTCGGATCAAGTCATTCTTAAATGGTTTGAAAGAGGACTTATATATCTACAACTTTCATGAAGACATTGATGATAGATTATGTCATTTAGAGGGTCAAAATTGGACCAGATAATAGGGTAAGACGATCCCAGACGAAAGGTCAGATGATTTAGGACAATTGGCATAACTTTCTCTATAGATGTCGGATCAAGGTCATTCTTAGACAATTTGAAAGAGGACTTATATATCTACAACTTTTGTGAAGACCTTAAAGATAGATTCTATCATTTAGAGGGTCAAAATTGGACCAGATGATAGGTCAGATGATTCGGTCTACAGAGGATAAGAAGGAAGGTTTCAGCCTACAGTGGATAAAAAGGAAGGTTTCAGCTTACAGTAGATAAGAAGGAAGGTTTTAGTCTACAGTGCACCAGATGACTCAGTCTACAGTGCATAAGAAGGAAAGTTTCAGTCAACAGTACACTAGACGATTTAGTCTATAGTGCATAAGAAGGAAGGTTTCAGTCTACAGTGCACCAGACGGTTTTGTCTACAGTGCATAAGAAGGAAGGTTTCTACAGGGTCTTCCTTCCATCACCAAAAGTTCTGAATCACTAACTATACTCTCCAAATCACCTCCCCTTATAAAGATCATAAATTTTGACTCCGATGTCCAAAAATTTCATACTATATACCGTTGGAAAGCTAGAAAGATAAGTTACAACTTTCTATAACACAACTTTGTCTAATTTAGCCTAGATTAATACAGTTTTTCTCCTGAAGTCCTAATACGAATTTTGCCCCTATGGAAGACTTGAAATTTGCACTATACAAACTTGGAGTGTGCTGAGCATAACCATTTAACTAATAAATTGACTTCATTAACCTTTTTAACCTCTACTCATTTGGCTCCTTACTTACTTCTAATTCTCATCATCCAGAATTCCTATTTTCTCTTCCATAACATCTCACTTATATATATATATATGTATATATCTATATATGTATATATGTGTATATATACACATATATACA
>JAOSBL010000007.1:9073818-9098194 GCA_027568915.1 Erythroxylum roraimae
TGTTAACTTTTTAACTAATGCAAATCATTCGTAATCAAAATTGTCAATGAATTACATATTTCTAATTATATTAAGGATCAGGGGTATTTTTGTCATTGGCACAAATTTTTCGTTCTGTCCACTGCAACCAAACACATTTTGTCCTCGAGACGGAGACAGTTATTTCTGTTCTTTCCACCACAACCAAACACCTCACGGTCTCTAATTTTTGTTCCATTCCGTCTCCAGCCACCGAAGATAGCAACCATACGCAACGTTAAGTTCACTCAATGCTTTCATAAATTAGTCATGACCTGCTGGGATTAGTAGATTTAGATTTAAACTGTGTTTGTACATTTTTTGTTTTAACATTTTGTAAAAGCATATTATTACGTAATGTTATGGATTAAGGGTAATTAAGTCTTAACATCATGTTTGGAATTATAAATTCGAGTGGTCCCAATCCCAAACATCACCAATTTTACAATTTTCAAGAAAAATTTCGAAAATATTTGGGAAGATATAATTTACAAAATCTTGGTGTGTGACATGTAGGTACCCTATTTAGAAGTAGTCGAGTTAATAGAGTGAAGAAACATGATGTCAAAATATTTTGTGTTTGATTCTTCATATTTACACTTTTTTGATCAGGCTTATTGTATAAAATTTGCCTTATCATAAAATACCCAATTAGCAAAATTTGTAGATTATTATATTAATCCAGAGATTTACTTATATCTAACAGGCAGTAACTAAGGGTTATCCGTTTAAAAAAAATGCAGAGACATTTAAAGCATTTGAACTTAATTTTGGATCATATTACCATTCTATTTATTTGAATGAAAAAATCTAAAAACAAAATTCAGGAGAGTAAAATCGTTTAAACACCGAGCCATGTTACCGTTGGAAGAAAAAGTTTTTGGGGAGTGTAGACGTTACTCTGTATATGAAATTACGAATACTAAATAGATGATAAGAATAAAATATTATAATCGAGAAGATAAGAAAAGGACAGACGAAAGGTCTACGTCGTGTTTACAAATGAATTCAGAGGGCAATATTAACGGTCGGATTTATCTCATCGTCTCCATATTTCAACTGAAAAGACATCCTTATCCCCTCACACCATTTACTTTATTATACCTTCCCAGTCTTTCTCTCTCATAAAACTATGACAAAAAAACATAAATAACAAAACACAAACTCGATTTCATCTGAAAGCTCGCTCTCTCTCTCTCTAAGAGTCACACGCATAATTGAAGTGAACAGTAAACCCATCTCTCTCTCTCTCGCTCTAAGCATGGATCCACTACTTCCTCCTCCGTCGGTTCCTCCTCCAAGCCTAACCAGCACCGTCACAGCGGTCATCGATCAGCTTGCGTCGCCGCCACTCTCCGCCGCTGAAGTCCCCCATAACCTCAACCATCATGCTACCCCATCCATCTCCCCTTCCCTTCCTCCTTACGCCGAGGTAATAAGAAATATTCATTTCATATATTCTTTCTTTTTGGGGTTTTGTGATCCTGATATGGATCTATTGTGTTGTGTGCAGATGATATACGCAGCTATAACGGCGTTGAAGGAACGCGATGGGTCGAGCAAGAGAGCCATAGCCAAGTACATAGAGAAAGCGTACACAGACCTCCCTCCCACTCACTCCACCTTGTTGACTCACCACTTAAAGCGCTTGAAAAACAGTGGTCTTCTCGTTATGGTCAAAAAGTCTTACAAACTTCCCAGATCTGACTTCAGCACCACCTCTGTCCCCGACTATGTCAATTCCACTTCCTCCACTACTGCCACTAACGATCCGAGTTATGGACAGAAACGGGGACGAGGTAGGCCTCCAAAGCCGAAACTCGGTTCTTTACCGGACTCTAATGGACAGTCCATCCCACAACAACCACAACCATATTCAGTTACTTTTTCTCAAGATCAGCAGCAGCCCGTTTTGGGTTCGACCGGTTTTTTCCCTCCGATTGTCCAAACAGATACTGTTACTGCTACTGCTGCTGAGACTAGTAGCACACAACCTGTGCTGGTGGCGCTTGGTCTGGCTGATGAACCCAAGGTGGCTAAGAGAGGGCCAGGTCGTCCCAAGAAGTCGTCGGTGGTAGCTCAAGCTGGTGGCCAAGTGGTGGTTGTCAAAAAAGGAAGAGGTAGGCCACCGAAGAGTCCCGGGAGGCCAAGAAAGCCCAAGTCTGTGATGGCGGCTCAAAATGGTGTTAAGAGAGGCCGTGGTCGTCCCCCAAAGGCCCAATCTCATTCTGTAGCTGTCACTTACGCCGCTGACGGCGCTTTGATCAGTGTGGCCAGGCCTAGAGGCCGTCCAAGAAAGGCTGTGGTTCCGGGGAAGCCTAGGAAGAGCTCTGGAAGACCTGTTGGCCGACCTAGAAAGGTAAATATCACACATGAAATTTTTCTAAGCCCTAAGATTTTTGTAGGGATTCACAATTACTTAGTTATGCTTTTACTTTTTCATTTTGGGACAAGAAGAACACAAATGTGTCATGGATAACAACTGAACAGTCACAAACTCAAGCACAAGCAGAAGTTGCAGATCTGAAGATGAAACTTGAGTTTTTCGTGAGTTCTTCTTTTATAATCATTTCCTTGTTTATACATAGTTTTATTTTTGAGATTGTGAAAATGAGTATATGATTTGGATTGCAGCAATCAAGAGTAAGGCAGGCTGTGGGACTACTAAGGCCCCAGTTGAGCAGCCAGACGGGGATGATAAGTGTGATGACTGCAATCCAAGAATTAGAAGGCCTTGCTTCTTTGGATGTCAACGCTCCATTGCGTGAAGATCCTCTACCACCCGTTGTCCAAACTTGAATTGAGTTCACCCACAAATTTGTAACAAGTTACCATTTCTCTAACCAAGACAAGTAAGCAAGGAAGAGCTTCAAGAAGTAGAAGAAGAAATGTCTGTAAAGTAAAGAGTAGGGATGACTAATTTGGATGAGTTATCAGTGAGTAGGGGTTTTTTTTTTTAGTTTAATGTATTCTCTGTGATGTCCTTTTCTACAATTTTCTTCTTTAGTTTAGACTACATTTCGAAGTTTGTTCATTGAATAAATATTTGTAGGAAGAAATGAAGTATGTTCACTTGATCTTTGTTCATTTATGCGAATGTTGGATTTTGTGCAATCGCTAGCAAGTTGATTTTTCTAATGATCGATTTGTTTTGGCTTTGAAACCAATGTTATGGATTCTAAACTGGTATTAATATGGAATTTGGTTTTGATATAGTGTTAGTATTGATATTGATTAATATCGGGTATTTAGGTAATTTTTTAAAATTTATAAATAGTTTTTGAATTTTTAAAATTGTAAAATAGTTTTTAAATACATTTTATTGTATAATTTAATTTATAATTTTACATAAATTTTACATTAAAAATTATAATACTAAAAATTTAAAATAACAATTCATTTATTTATATTAATATTATTTATCACTTATTTGGAATATAAATAATAATTATAATTAATATAAAAATATCATTAAATCATCACATAAATATAAAATTAAGGATAATATAAAATATTAAAAATATTAAAATTTTATCATATAATAAATAATATTCATCAAAAACTAAAAAAATAATAAATATTTATTTTTAAGTATTACAATTTATAACAAGAGTTTGTGTTAAAGCAACAATAAGTATAAGTAAAATTTGAAATAAAAATATTTACAGTTATATTTATATTGCATGTATGGAATTTAACATATAAGTGAACTTAAAAAGAAGAGGAAAAATGAAAACTTAGATTTTTATTTAATCGAATATCTGCTAAAATTGGAATAAATTTCATTATCATTTAGTACAAAATTTTCATCATTGAGAGCGTCTCATCATTACCATCATTCAAATTTATTACACCAAAAAATTTATTAGTATTTTTCCATCCAAAGTTATCTCTTAAGTCACTCTTATCTATCAAACTTAATTACGTAGAAACTTGATTCATCAAAAGATAAATATGATGAAGGTAAATTAGATTCATCAAAAGTAGATATGATAAAGGTAAATTAGATCTACACAACTACTTATTCTACTAAGAGTTCTAATAAACTAATAAATTTAAATTATTAAGAAATTGCAAAATATTATATTTAAAGACTAAATTGTTCAATCTATTGTGCTTCAATTTTTTCATTTTCTTGGAATTAATGAATTCAAATGTGTTTCAATTCCTTTCACACTTTATTATTTTCATGCATTGACTTATAATTCTAATTACAAATCCTTACAATTCTAGAACATTTCTCTCGAATGAGTTCCACCAAACAGCTATAAGACAACAAAATTAATAGATAAATAAAATAAAATGATGATTAACTTCTAACAACTAACAAAGTTGAATAATTAATATATATATAAGCTTCTCTTTGAAGAATAGTAATGGCATCCAAAGTTACTATAAACATAACAACTGTTGTAATAGTTAATAGTATTCTCTTATGATCGAGGTGTTGAGTTTTACAATTTATATCCCCCAATTGCCGCAAGTGCACGGGTTGTAAGTTGTAGTATTTGAAGGGTCGATCCCACTAGGAGGGTAAATTAATCTAATTCTAGGTTATCTAAGGCTCATAAATTAATAAAATGAAATAAAAATGAAACAAGAATATAAATACATAAATTTGATCTCAAGAATTCAACTCAAGAAATTAACACAAAATAAGAATTGAAATTAAGCAATGCAAAGGGTCACTATGGAAATTAATCAAGAGAAATTACCAAGTTGTACGAGAGGAGATTCTACCTATCATTAATACTAACCTAACCAATTATGTGTTATCAGGGTGTCGGTTCTAGACTATCGTAGAGGGAATTACTCTCTCTCAAGTTATAATCTCGTGCCTTAAATCATTATCCTTAATGAAATTATGGAATTTATAATCTCTCAATTAACAAACGACCCCTAATTAAAATTAGATCGGAAGCTTTCTACCAAACTACCCGGTCTCACACGAGATCTTTTTCTGCAAAAAAACCGATATGATTAACTACGCGGTGTATTGGATCTTTTAACTCTCGTTAACCTAATCCAATCATTTTTATCTGGCTCACCCTCTCAGTTTGTTACCGAAATATGCAAAAATTGAAGTTAATCATAACACCCAATTAATAAAACATATAATCAACTATATTGACATTAAATCAAAGAAAAATCCCGAATGAAGTGTTAGAACATCGTCAATAATCCAAAACTTATCATCATACAATCCATTTCAATCTTATAAATTAATTAAATAAAAATGAAATGAAACAGAAATAGAACTTGGATCGGACGATCCAAGATGGTAGTAGCATCGGGAGACCCTCTAATCCAGGAAGCAGCAACATCAGGACCCGCTTCTTCTTCCTCTTCTTCTTCTTTCTCTCTCTCTTCTTCTCTCTCTCTTGAACTTTCTAAAAGTGAAAGAATGTAGAAGCTCCACAAGGGTTAAATCATTAAGTCTTATGTATTATTTCTAATTAGGGCAAACTTAGGGTCTTTTCTAAGTCCGAAAAGCTCGAAAAATCCCTCGAAAACTCAAGTTGGGACTGTTGTCTGTGTATCTATCACGCAAGCCATGATTGTGGCCCTTAGTTGGGACTGCTGTCTGTGTATCTGTCACGTAGGCCATGATCGTGTCCCTTAGTGACACGATCGTGGTTGAGAGTTTTTTGCTTCTGTCACAATTGTGGTCCATAACGCCACGATCGTGGCTCCCTACACCAGCTTCTGTCACAATCATAGCATATTTTCCACAATTGTGGCTCCTTACTCTTGCTTTTGTCACAATCATGGCCTTGGGTTATTTCCCGAGTCTTCTCTAAATCTCATCCAATTTCTCTGAAGCACTAACAAATACATCAAGACACCTCATAAATATAAAATTGAAGCTCAACATCATGTTCTAACCTACAAAACACTTAAAGCACAAATATTTACTAACTAACACAATTCTAACCTAAACACGTACTAAACAATCAAATTAATAACTAAACACACACTAAACTACCAACAAAAACACGATGCAATCTACACTTATCAACATCTCCGCACCTAAATATTTTCTTGTCCTCAAGTAAACAAAAAACAAACAAACAAATATCAACCAAAACACAAAACTTGCAAATGCGATAATGAGGTAATGACATTAGACTTGACGAAACGAATTTAACCTCGAACACAATCCCTCAAGTTGTTTTAACTTATTAACTTGTGAAATTCGTGTCTAAGTACCTTGGACTAAATATACAAACTAATCAAAATTTTAATTTTAAGTCTATTCACCTATATCATTGGCACATATATATTGATAATTATTCTTAAGTAGGTTTTCATGAAAAATCAAACTACTAACAATTTTGGTAGGTTTTTAATTGAAAACATTCTTTTTGTTGATTTTTAAGGACATGAACCTATTCCTTTTACACGGAGGCAAACATTTGTGATGAATGTCAATCCGGTAACTCAACTGGGTCATGTTGTTATTAAGTGGCTTGATTGGAATGTCATTATAGTCTTTTGATGCGAAGGCACTCATTTGTGATGTTTGTCGATCCGGTTACTTAACTACATCACATTCTCAACTAGCTACTAGCTCTATTCATAACCCGAAGGCCAGTGAAATAATTATTTCATTGAAATTTATGCATTTTTACACATTATTTTGCCTGGCTTATTGCTTTTGCTAATTATTCTCACGAAAATATACTAGTAATGCCATTTTTTTGATTGATCTAAAATTATAAATGAATATGGCAACTCCCTAAGGTGAATAGACTAATATCGTATCCTAATTAACCAACTTATTTAGCCCTAAGTAACTTAGGTCACTAATTTCACGAGCTAATAGGTCTTAGCAACCTAAAAGGCTATGTTTGCAGCAAAATTAATCCCGTTAAATCCTAGGTATTGCCACATTCACACAATTCACACATGCAAACCTAAACAAACTAGGATATGCAATGCAAAATTCACACTTAAAGTAAAAAACACACAATCCTCCCCATACTTAAACAACACATTATCCTCAAAGTGAGAAGGGTATATACAAACACATAAGGTAGGAATAGAATAAAATAAAATAACATGAAATATATAAAGACATAATTAAAAGAGAAAGGGATAGAGCACAAAACCATCAAAGTGATGGAGGTGGAAAGCAAATTCATTTGGCGCCTAAGATTGTTGCCCTAACTTATAATTGCTTAAAAAGAAAATAAGAGAGTTAGCAGTCCAAACCATTCCAATTCATTAAAAACTTATTTTTCGAGATTCAGAACAAATCAAACTACACACAACAATTTAAATCTAACTACTGAATGTGCTAATTTAGGGTCAATAGCTTGACCTTGTACCCTTGGAACTTGCCCAGCTCCCTGAAAGGAAAGAGATTATTTATTTTTCCTTCAGGATCACTCCGCCAAGATACAGTTTGCATCGATGCCCATTAACCTTAAAGGTTTCCTTGTTTGAATTTTCCAGTTTGAGGGCTCCATGTTCAAAAACTTGAATAACCGTAAAAGGTCCACTCCATCACAATTTTAGCTTCCATGGAAATAGCCTCAACCTCGAATTTCTTCTGCTTAAAATGAGAGTTGTGCCATCTCTTGACCTTTTCCTTGTAAAGTTTGACATTTTCATATGCATTGTAATGAAACCCCTCAAGTTCATCCAGTTGCAAAACTCATTTTTGCCCGCTTGCTTACAATCAAAATTTAGCACCTTTATTGCCTAATATGCCTGATGCTCTAGCTCAACTGGTAAATGGTAAGCCTTACCGTATACTAGCCTATAGGAATTTATTCCGATTGGTGTTTTAAAAGCAATCCTATAAGCCCATAAGGCATCATCTAGTTTTAATGCTCAATCCTTCTTGGAGCTGTTCACCATCTTCTCCAAAATTCGTTTCAGTTCCTGGTTAACAACTTCCACTTGGCCACTTGTCTGCGGGTGATAAGGAGTGGCAATATGATGGTGGACTTCGTATCTTTTTAGGAGAGCATCAAAAGATTTGTTACAAAAATGCATGCCTCTATCGCTTATTATAGTCCTTGGCACTCCAAACTAGTTGAATAACCATTTGATGAATTTTTGCACAACCCTTCCTTCATTGGTTGGAGATGCCACAGCTTTGGCCTAACATGATACGTAATCCACCCCTACTAGAATGTACATGTTTCCCATGAAGGATGGAAAGGGACCTATAAAGTTGATTCCCCATACGTTGAAGACTTCAACTTCCAAAATGTTGGATAAAGGCATCTCATCTTTTTTAGAAATGTTGCCTACTCTTTGACAATGATCGCATTATATCATGAAAGCTTAAGCATCCTTAAACAAATATGGCCAATAAAATCCACATTCTAATCCTCGAGCTACTGTTTTGTTTATTTCATAATGGCTAGCGTATTGAGCTTCATGACATTGTGTTAATATATCCAACATTTCGTCATCTGGCACGCATCGTCTTACTAATCCGTCAGCACATGTTCGATATAAGATTGGTTCATCCTAGAGATATCGGTTACACTCGTGTAAGAATCTCTTCCTTTGTTGATAAGAGAGGTCAGAAGGAAGCTTACCACTGGTAACATAATTTGGGATATCAACCAACAATGGTGTAGCTAGACTGTCAAGCAACCTTAGAGTTTCGTCAAGAAATTTCTCATTAATATCTTCGCTTTACTTGCATTCCTCTCCTTCCAGACATGATAAGTGGTCTGCGACCACATTTTTCTCTCCCTTTTTATGTCATACTTCTATATCAAATTCTTGTAGGAGTAGAACCCATCGAATATGCCTCAGTTTCGCATCCTTATTTCTGAAAAGATATTTTAAAGCTGCGTGATCTGTGAATACGATTGCCATTGACCCCAAGAGATATGATCGAAACTTATCACATGCATATACCACTGCAAGTAATTCCTTTTCTGTGTTGGTGCAATTAAGTTGAGGTTCGGAAAGGTTCTTACTTGCGTAGTAGATTGTATGCAACCTTTTATCTTTCATTTGGCCTAGTACACAACTACACAATCGATAGGTTGGTTGCTTGCATCGGACATGACCTCAAATGGGAGTGTTCAACTAGGTGGCATTAAAATTGGTGTAGATGTAAATGTCTCCTTTAGTTTATTGAATGTAGACACACACTCTTCATCAAATAAAAAGGGCACATCCTTGACTAATAGGTTTTCAAAGATCTTGCAATTTGCGAGAAATCTTTAATAAATCGACAGTAAAATCTTACATGGCCCAAGAATCCTCGCACACCCTTGATGTTACTTGGTGGTGGGAGTTTCTCTATAACTTCTGTTTTTCCTCGGCCAACTTTGAATCCTTAGTGTGAAATTTTATGCCCAAACACTATCTCCTCTTACACCATAAAGTGACACTTCTACTAGTTCAACACTAAATGTGGCTCGTCACAACTTTGGAGCATTCTATCCAAATTGGTTAAACACATTTCAAAAGAGTCTCTAAAAACTGAAAAATCATCCATGAACACTTCCATTATATCTTCAATCATATCGGTAAAGATAGACATCATACATCTTTAAAATATAGTCGGCATTGCACAATTCGAAAGGCATCCGTCTATATGCAAAGGTACCATAAGGACAAGTGAATTTGGTCTTTTCTTGGTCCTCGGGATAGATGAAGATCTGATTGTATCCAGAGTATCCATTCAAGAAGCAGTAGAACAAATGACGAGCCACCCTTTCTATCATCTGATCCATGAATGGGAGAGGAAAATAATCCTTTTTGGTCACTGCATTAAGTTCGCGATAATCTATGCACACCCTCCATCCAGTGACTATTCTTGTTGAAATTACTTCTCCACTCTCGTTCTTTGTTACTGTCAGTCCACCCTTCTTGTGTACACATTATACTGGGCTGACCCATTCACTATCGGATATTTGATAAATTATCCCTGCATTTAAAAGTTTAATTATTTCTTTCTTGACCACCACCTTTAAGTTAGGATTCAACCTTCGTTGATGCTCCCTTACTGTTCTACATCCTTTTTCGAGGTTTATTCGATGCATACAGACATTTGGGGTTATACCTTGAAATATAAAAAATTTGCCATCCGATGGCCTTCATTCGCTTTCTGACAATTGCTACCACCCTACTCTATTGTTTCCCATTCAATTGATTGGAGATGATGATGGGTAACGTTTGACTTTCACCAAGAAAGGCATAAATAATATGTGTAAGTAAACTTTTAAGCTCTAATATAGGTGGTTTCTTTATGGAGGGTGGTATGGGTGCTTTGATTCGAACTAATATGTCTTGATGCATTTGAACACCCTACTCCTCCGTCTCATCATTTCCTTCAAACTTGACCTTGTTCGACTTCTCATCTCCATTAACTATCTGTGCTTCTATCGATTTCACTTCTGCAAAGCAACTCTCTACTTGCTCTTGCAAATTTTGATCTATAATTTCAACCTTCATGCACGAGTTGCTTTCTGATGGATTTTTTAAGGCCATGTTCATATCAAACTCCATTTGGTCTTCATCGATCCTAAGTGTTAATTTCCCTTTATGAACGTCAATTATGCTTTCCCTGTATTTATAAATAATCGACCAAAGATCAACAAACAGTTTTTATTCTCTTCAAAGTCGAGAACCACAAAGTCCACAGGAAGAATGAACTTATCCTTTTGCATCAGAACGTCCTCCACCACTCTAAATGGATTTTTAATAGATTGATCAGCTAACTGAATTAGCATTGATGTTAACCCCAATTTTTTTGAATATCGACAAATGCATAAGATTAATACTTGTTCCTAAGTCACATAAGCACTTTGTGAATTCCAATTTACTAACTACACAAGGTATTGTGAAACTCCCTGGATCTTTAAGCTTGGATGGTATCTGGCTAGTAACTACGGAATTATAGGTGCCAGTTAGAGCCACTGTTTGGTTTTCTTCCCAAGTATGCTTATTTGATAATATGTCCTTCAAAAACTTAGCATATTTGGGAATATGTTCCAAAGCCTCGATGAATGAAAGATTTATCTGCAGTGTTTTTAACTTCTCTAAAAATTTTGCAAATTAAGCATCCAATTTATTCTTCTGCGATCGATAAGGATAGGGAGCCTTGGGTTGATATTGTGGAGGGGTGACATAAGGAGGATATTCACTCATATCCACTTCTTTCTCCTTTTCTGTGTCTTTTTCAAAAGGAGCAAAGATTGCAACTTTTATCTTTATGGGTTGTTGGAGTTCCTTCCCACTTCGAAGTGTGATAACTTTAAATTTCTCCCTCGATGTTATGACAGAACTACTAGGGAAACTTCCTCCACTTTATGCAGAATGCGTTTTTGACAATTGTCTCACTTGTACCTCTAGATTGTGGATCGAAGAGACATGATTCTTTGTTACTTGTTTGAATCTGCCTTCCAAACTCTTTTGTGCATCATCTAGGCTTCCAAGCTTGTCTAAGATCTTATCTAATTTGGCGTCCATAGATTTTGGTTTCTCCTATTGGAAATTAGGTGGTCCTTGAGGTCTGAACTGGCCTTTTGCATTGTTAGACCATGAAAAGTTAGGGTGATTTTTCCACCTAAGGTTGTACATGTTGGAGTAGGGATTATTTCCCCCTCCTCGACCATATTGTGCTCCCATGGAGTTCACTTGTTCCGCTTCACCTTCTTTCACTAGGAAACAGTCGATACTATCATGATTATCTTGATCGAATAACTCACATCTTTGTTGAATGGCCTTCACGGGAACAGAAGATGACACTTTCATGTTATTTAGCTGTTGTGTTAAGCTGTCAATTTTTTCTTGCATTTTGGTCATTTGGTCGATAACTATAACTCCTTTCTGTTCCCGAAAAGTTACAGGTTGTCTATTTCTTTCATTTGAGCACAGACAACTGTTACTAGTCATCTTTTGTAGAAGCTCTTCTGCTTCATCAACACTCTTTCTCATTAGCAATGCTCCTAAGGCTACATCAGTTGTGCCTCTTATAGGTGGTGGTACTCCATTGTAGAACACTTATAAAAGGAACTCATTGTGTAGGTTATGATGTGGGCATTTCCTTTGCAAGATTTATATCTTTTCTATGCTTCATAAATTGACTCCCCATCACCTTGCTGAAAGTTAGTGATCTCTTTAGTGATCTTTGTAGTCCTGGTAAGGGGGAAGTATTTATCTAGAAAGGCACGTACTAATTGGTCCTATGTGATGATTTTAGATGGGCTGAGGGAGTGGTACCAAGCCTTCACTCTATCCCTTAAAGTAAAAGGGAAGAGTCTCATTCTCACTACATCTTCCAACATCTAATGATATCAGAAGGTATCACATATTTCTAGGAAGTTCATGATATATGCATTAGGGTCTTCATTTGCCAATCCATAAAATTGCACATTCATCTGTAGCATATTCAGAAGGGTTGGTTTGATTTCAAAAGAGGCGGCTTAGACCGGTGGCCTAACCACACCTTGACTTGTTGCGCTGAAGCCCGCCCTCATAAAGTCGATAAGAGTTCTCGGTTGATGCCCCTGGTTCGCTCCTTGATCGAACTCTTTATTATATTCTTCCACCATTGGTTCCTTAACTACTTCTTGGCATTTGGCTCTTCGGATAACTCATTCCAACCGAGTGATATCAAGTGTCAAATCTTCAATTATTAGATTTGTACTTCTTATGGCTCTCAAGTTCATGCAAGTACACAACCAAAAGAGGGGTAAAAGCCTTAAACTAAAATAACTAAAAACACCTTAGGCTAAAAAGAACTAAACTAATCCTATGCCTCCCCAACAACGGTGCCAAAAAACTTGATCGAGGTTTCAAGTCTTACAATTTATATCCCTCAATTACCATAAGTGAACAGGTCATGAGTTGTAGTATTTGAAGGGTCGATCCTATAAGGAGGGTAAACTAATGTAATCCTAGGTTAGCTAAGGCTCAGAAATTAATAAAATGAAGTTAAAAATGAAGCAAGAATATAAATACGGGAATTTGATTGCAGGAATTCAACTCAAGAAATTAACACAAACAAGAATTGAAATTGAGTAACACGAAGGATCACTATGGAAATTAATTAAGAGAAATTACCAAGTTATGAGAGAGGGGATTCTACCTATCATTAATGCTAACCCAGCTAATTATGTGTTATCAGGGTGTTGGTTCTAGACTATTATAAGGGGAATTACTCTCTTTCAAGTTATAATCCCACGCCCTAAATCATTATCCCTAATTAAATTATGGAATTTGCAATCTCTCAATTAAGAAATGACCCATAATTAAAATTAAATCGAAAGCTCCCTACTAAACTACCAGGTCTCACACATGATATCTCTCCGCATAAAAATCGATGTGATTAACTATGTGATCTATTGGATCACCTAACTCTCGTTAACCTAATCCAATCATTTTTATCTAGCTCACCCTCTTGGTTTGTTACCAAAATATGCAAAAATCAAAGTTAATCACAGCACCCAATCAATAAAACACAAAATCGACTATATTGACATTAAACCAAACTAAAATCCTGAAGGAAGAGTTAGAACATTGTCAACAATCCAAAACCCATCATCGTGCAATCCATTTCAATCTTATACATTAAATGAAAAAAATGATATGGAAAGGAAATAGAACTTGGATCGGACAATCCAAGAAGGTAGCAACATCGGGAGACCACCTAATCTGGGAAACAACAACGTCGGGACCTGCTTCTTCTTCCTCTTTTTCTGCCCTGTCTCTTATTTTCTTTCTCTCTTGAATTTTCCAAAAGTGACAGAATGTAGAAGCTCCACTAAGGTCTTATTTGCGTCCGAAAGGTTCAAAAAATCTCAAAACCTTAAGTTGGGACTATTGTCTGCTTATCTGTCGCACAGGCCATGATTGTGGTTGAGATTTTTTTGCTTCTGCCACGATCATGGCCCATAATGCCATGAGCGTGGCTCCCTGCACCGGCTTCTGTTACAATCAAGGCATATTCCCCACGATCATGGCTCCTTGCTCTTACTTTTGTAGCAATCGTGGCCTTGGGTTATTTCCTAGATTTCTCCGAATCTCCTTCAATTGCCCTGAAATACTAACAAACACATCAAGGCACCTCATAAATATAAAATTGAAGCTCAGCATCATGTTCCAACCCATAAAACACAAATATTTACTAACTAACACAATTCTAACATAAACATGCACTAAACAATCAAACTAACAACTAAACATACACTAAACTACCCACAAAAACACGATACAATCTACACCTATCACCTTATTAACTTTAGCTTTCTTTGTAAAGTTTGGTTTAAAATAGACACTAGGATTCAAAAATTTCTCAACTGCAAACAATAAAGAGTAAAATTGTCTTTTTTATCTCCCATTAATAACTGCAAAATTAGGTGTGTACAAAGAAGGCCTATTTTTAAGTATAATTCTAGAAACCTCAACTCCAGTAGTAGATCTAACATCCTTTGATGCGACCCACTTGTCACTTGTAAACATTTTGCCTAAACTCCTTCTTTATCTTAACAAAACACTGAAATGATTAGAAATTAGTCGCAAACTTGTTATGGTAGGACAATAAATTCCTACTATTGGTGAAATCCATCCTCATCAAATTTATGACTCATATACGATTATAAATAAACTTAGTCACTTTCTTTGCTTTCTGCATAATCTCATCAATATTAGGAAAATGTCTAGCAGCTACTATATTTTTTAACATCAAGTTAATGCAATGTACATCACAAGGAATCTAATAAAAAGAATTATACTTGCTTTTCAATCTCTTTCCAGTTGCTTTGTAAGCAGAATTATTATCAGTAATGAATTGAACAATATTTTCTAACTCAACTTCATTCACAACTTCATCAAATATCTAAAATAGGTATCAACATTTTTAACAAGGTCAGATGCATCAAATGACTTAAAAAAATTGCCCCCTTAATATAATAAACTAAAAAATTTGAAATGAGATAGTGAATTGGATACGAATAGCTTTTATTGCCAATAACAAACAATATACACTTAGCCTATTATTGAAGAACAACTAAATGTTGTTATCAATTATTGTAGTCTATCATTGTAACTATTAGTTGCTTATGAATTTATAGGCAGATCATGTGATTCATTGTAATGTTGTTTTGTAGCTTTTGCTAGTATTAATACAATTCCTTTCATTAAAAAAAAAAGAATAAACTAAAAAATTGATAATGAGTTTATGTCTTCTATTTGTCCAACCATCACACATGATTGAACATCTATAAACTGCCTAAGACATTCTTCTTTCATCCAAATAACTGTTCATTTCAGAAACAAATATGCTTAGAAGTTTACCTCTATAGTCATCGATTGAAAGAGCCTTATATCTTAGACTGTAAGAGGTAATAACATCCACCATATGGTAGTAATAATAAGACTGGGTGACATAAAATGATACACATGAATCATACAACCATCTAGCCATTGCCATGTCCACATTATGAGTCACTTCTTTAGATTGTAAGAAATTACGGAAGAAGGTTGAGCCTTAGGAGTTGTTTATGATGAAAAAAAGCTAGACATATGTCTTCTTCTTTTCCTTCATATCAGGTATAACATTTCTTTCTTATTATGTAGGAATACCACTACTTTCGACATTCCTATAACATCCTGACCATTAGAAAAATAACTGTCATAACCAATTTCGTAGTTTAACCTTTATCTTCTATCTTTTTCATACTGATACTCTTTAAGAAAAGTCTTCATTTTCCATTTCACGTATGATCACTTTTTTACAAGGCTCTACATCATCTTTGGTCCTAGCTAAATGCTTCTTTAATTTGATGACTCCCTACCTTTTAAATGTTTGTTACAATACACACAAATGGTATAATTCTTCATTCTAAGAACCAATCTAGCATAAGCCCAAGTTGGGTTATCAAATGTTTCTACAACAACCTAATTGTCAAGAGTACTTAAACTCTTCTTCATTTATTTAAAAAAAATGAAGACATGTATCAAAATTAAATTAATAAAATCATTTTCAAAAATACAATTTTTGTATATAATATCATTACGTAACTATAAAAATTCAATATTCAATTATGAGCATATCCAAATTTTAGATAGACTCTATCTTACATCTTTCTTTATGATAATACACATTCCAGAAATGACTTTCCTTTATGATAACACGCATCGTAAAAATGATTTAAACACTTACAATTTCACATATGTTGAGTAATGAGTATTCTCTCAGAAATTCACATGTTATTTTTTTACTATGTATTTAACTATCCATAAGATAAGATGATGAATGTGTATCTACTACCCATAAGTAATATTTTCCTAATGAAAATAATGAATAATACAAAAATGCAAAAATTTAATTTTCTTAACTTAATTACTTATATTAAATGATTTAATTATATATTAAATCTTATATAAATTTAAATGATTAATCATATGTTAAATACCTTTTATATACAAACAGTAATTAGAAAATTGTATGTTTAATATAAATTGATTAACAATTTAACAATTTAATGAATTAATTTTGATCTCATTGTTATGATTATTAAAATAAAAATAATATTGCATGTGTTGAGCCATACACAATTCATAATGTCTAAATTTTCTTCCACAGTTTATATACAATATTATTTTAATCTCATTTCTTCATAAATTCACAATGCCTAAATGTTAATAAACTATACACAATTCACACAACCAACTCCAACTCCCAAGCTGAAAGTATATTTTATAAACCATTCTTAATACACACATGACAAAACCAAAACATAATGCAATTGCAATCTAGAGCTGAAATAAACAAACAACCTAAAACACATAAAAATTAGACAAATTACAACCAAGTTAATGAGTAATGTGGTTCGGGTTGGGTCGTGTGTTAACCAGATGCAGATCTAGCTTCTTGAGTACTATGCTCCAGACCTATTTCTACGTTGGGGACTAGCTGAGTGGATGCATAGGTGGCACATGGAGAGTAGTAGACAGCGGACAGCAGCAGTGCATGAAGAGTAGTGGCCAACATTGGTGGTGATTAGTGCATGGAGAGCAGCGAGTTGTGAAGAGCAAACTGGTGAAGAAGTGACTGAGGAGGAAATAACGGTGGAGGAAGCAACGAGAGGAGGACAAAGTAGCGAAAACTAGCAAAGAAGGGAGAAACTAGTGAGAGAGAGCCAGCAACTACTAAAAAGTGAAAACTGAAGGAGAAAATGAATTAGGTTTGGCTTTAGTTTATGACTTTCTCTTTAATTTGGTTCCGAACTTTTAAGAATTTCAATTTTGTCTCCAAAAATTTTTGATATTTTGGGTACTGGTCAGTACCACATGGTACCACCCAATATTAACTGGTATTCATAACTAGTTTGATACCAAAGATTTGAGTTTCGCTCTCCAGTTTGTACTAAATGGTACTCATATCCTTGTCTGAACCTCGAGCTGAATTTGAAATACCTAAAAAATTAAATATGGAATCTCCTTAAATGAAACCAAAATTTGAGCCATCACCAACTTCATTCATTAGCATACAAGATGAACCTCAAAGATGGAAGAGCTACCAAAAATCAAAATTGTTAAGGAAGTCCTCTTTGCATATAGATTTCCTATTAAGCTTTATGGTTGTTTATTGGTTGTACCATGAAAAAAAGGCTGAAAATAGGATAATGTATGTATACTTAATGGCCACCCTCATTCTTAAATTGAAATTCAACTTGCAAAATGATTTCATATTAAGTAGTGAAGACTAACAATCTTAGCTTTATTTGTCAATTGGGCTTTGTAGTGTATTTTCCAATCAATTATCAACCTTTTAAGTAGTGAATACTAATAATCTTCGTATTGCCACCTTCACAAGACTACAAATAAAATATTATAATAAACTTGAAATAAAGTTTGTTTGAAACTTTTTTGACCGTTAAGCATAGCTACTAATAATGAGGGATGAAACTTCTTTTCTCGAACATTTATCATATAATCATTGAATATTAAATCAATTTTAAAAAGAACTTCCAAAAGGAGTGCCAAATAACAAAAATTCTATTTCTTTTCATGTCCATCTAGATTAAATTGACTCTTAGGTTTCTTTTGATGTTTTTGAATCTTGATATTTCAAAAAATTCTCCAAGTATATCCTCCTCTTGTAGATTTATTTTTAACCATTTAACTCTTTGTATAACATTTAACATAAATAGTTACCATATCATGTAACAATCACAAATTTATTTTTATCTTCAAATCATCATAAAAGTTGTTTGGTACTTTTTAGTTTTATTGTCAAAGAATACCAATCATTGTTTTTCCTAATCTTTTCGTAAATTATTCTTAAATTGACTTTAGTCCGTGTTTAGAATTAACTTATTAATAGAGACCAAATCCTCTAATAAGATAATGAAGTAGAAGGTGTACTTTCAATTTATTAAAAAGATTTGGAGTTAAGTCAAAATTAAAATAATAAATATGAACTAAAATTTATTGTTTCTCACAAAAGTTGTCATGTACTTACTAGTTATGATGTCAAAGAATACGTACCTTATTTTCTTAATATTTTGGTAAGTTATTCTTAAATTGGGACAAAGCATTTTCTACATGTATTTCGAGTTATTTTACTTATTAATAAAGACCAAATCTTCTAATATAAGTGGAATTAAAGATGCATATTCAATTTATTATAAGATTTAGAATTTCAAGTCAAATATGATATACTTAAAAATTATTTTTACTTGATTAGATTTTATGGAGCCTTCTCTCTCTCTCTCTCTCTCTCTCTCATAAAAAAGAATAATTTTATTATGTTCAAATATATAGTTTTACATTTAATAGCCAATTACAACTTGTAAAGCTAATTTCAATTTTTCTTATTATTTAAGTTACCTAAAATTTCGTACCCTATTTCAAGTTGATTGGTCCCAGTAGAGTCAAACTAAGAAACAACCTTTAAAAGGATTTATAAAATCAAATACAAAATGTTCAACGGAGGAAAAGAACACGAAAGGTGATGGTGATGTTTATTTCATTTGTTTTTCTTATTTGTAGACTCAGATGAATATCATTCATAGGTTTTAAAGGGACAGATTGATTAAAAGGAGCACGTGATTGACTTAAGGCTGAACTTACAATTTTATAAAGTGCCTTTGTGCCATCAATATAAATAATAATAATATCCAATATATAATAAGAAAACCACAATCATACTAAAAAATGCAAATATAAATCAACTTTATGGGAGTTACCAAAAATATCAATATACACATATTATACATATGTCCATAAAGAAGTTATTATTAGACCCAATGAGATTTTAACTCATGATTTTGATGATAATGGAACATGATACTATTAATATTTTTTATTTTCAGTGATAACAGTAAGTTAATTTTGATATTTAAGTAAATTTATTTGGAAGGTCAATGTGATCAAAGGATATAAATGAGCAAAGTAGAGTACAAAATATAATTCAAGAGAGTTTTAAGGAAACCTAAGTCCAGAGGATCAAGAACAATAAATAAGGAATTTGTTCCATGTGCGATAACCATTCTAATCTTATCTTGGTCATTTTAAATAAATAAGTAGCTCAATCATTGCATCATTATTTACATGTAGGACATAATGTATAATTTTTATAATTAAATTTTTTTTTGAACTTAAAAAACTGCCTATTGAATTTTAGACAAACTTTATGGATCTTTACAAATGGTCTAAAATAAATTTCTTTATTAAAGAAAAGAACTTTTAATCTTTGAAAGAATATGGAGGGTTAAAAAATTAAGTTTAGATGATTTAGTATGTGAAAAAATAATAATTGGTACTTTATATGGGTTAGATTGTTCATTGATCGAACATTGTACATCAATTGCACTATTCATTGTCTAAATGCATTATTCATTTGGCTTGTTGATTATGTTTTCAAGTTACTGAGAAGGAACTTTCTATCTTGCTAGCTGATACCTTAGTTCAAGGATGTCTGACTAGTTGAAGATAGGTCATCAACTAGTTAATCTTATCTAGAAACTAGTCATTGTAATAACTAGTTTGTGTGTCTAATGACTACTGAATTACTTTTGGGTCTAAGTAGACAATAATGGGAAGAACCTTTTGCATACTAGAGAAGTTTTAAGAGCTTTTGAGAAATAAAGGGCATATTTTTATAGCATAACTTATATTGAGCCTTAGTACATTAGTATGAAGAAAGAAAGTTTTTGAGTGTTATTAGTCCCTAATGATATTAGAAAGGGGGATTGGGCGTTAGTGATTTTCAAGAAAACTTTCGCAATTTAATAAAGACTCTTAAATATTTCAAAATGAATGATAAATTTTAGTGGCAATTTGAATATGATCAATCAATTAATCAAGTGAAAAATAAATAGTATAAGGACGAGAGATTGCAAATTGATTTTATATTAGTTTGATAAACAAATTGTGCCTATATTCACTCTTCAAGTCTCTCCTGGGATTTTACTAATATCTTCTTTTAAGTAGGAGGAGGGGAACCTTCTTATAGTAATCTTTAATTAGAAAAGAAGAACACTCTTATAATCTTCCTTGAAGGGTGAAGAGGAACCTTGATGTTTTATGAAACACCCACAAATACGAAAACTAATTCCAATTGATGTTTTACAACTCAAATAATACTTTCTTGTTCACTTTAATCCTCAAGGGCTTTCAATCACTTCATGACCAATGAATGAATACTAGTAAAGGTTTAAAAACTTGTGTAAATTTATTTTTATAACTATAAAATGTCATAAATATGTCAAAGAATCGAAATCTTAAGTGTTATACTCATAATAGATATAAAATATTTTTAGTCACAAAACTACCTATTGTAATGATTAGAAACAGTGAAATTAGTTGATCAATTAGACACATTAGTCAATTAATTTACCATATTAATTGACCAATGTCAAATATAAACTCATTTTACATAAACTTTTAAAAGTTTCTATCACATTGGTCGACCACACCTAGATATTGGTTAGCTAATGTCTCTAGAAATAACATATTGGTTGACCATGCTTATACATTAGTCGAGTAGTGTATCTAAAAATATGCTTTCAAAGATTATTTAAGTTCTTTTAAAAATTAAAACACATTCTTTTAACTAAAACTTGATCCAAAAATATTTTAGAAGTTTCCCACGGTGTATTTTAAAGATCAAAAGGTTTTCTTTGAAATTAAAAGTTTGATTCCTGTTGAAAAAAGAAAAGATTTATGCATTACGTTCAAAACATGATATGCTTATACATGAGGATCTCCTACAGCATCAAAATAACAAAAAGATAAAAGAAATATTACAAGTAAATTTGTGGACTTATTATGCTTTAATCTTCCTTGATCTTGGTCTTCTTCTTGACTTAAATTCATTTAGTCTCCATAATTTTTTTTCACTTAATATTGCTTTCTTTTATTACTTCAAAGAACAAATCATAGTAGTAACTATCTTGGTTTGACGATCTCCTTTTTTTTTTCTGATGAAGAGAAAACATGTTGCGATATTAGAAAGCTAATAATGATATTAAGTACATACAATCTCTTAATATAAAATCAATAAGAATATTTGACTCCCATTTAATTTATGCATTATAAAAAGATCTTAAATGCTAAAATATAGACTATTTTCATACACAAGTATCATCAAGAAAAAATAGGAACACAAGTTTAGTATAATGAAATTAACCACTAACAGCAAGTAAAATGTCAATATACATCCAAAATCAATAAGAATACAACAAATCCTCCTTAATACAATAACTACTCGCTCTAAAAACATCTAATATCACTAATGCTCTCAATTACATTTTAAAGCATCATAAAAGGAATCAATAACTAGAGGGAGGAATCCAAGAACTAATGAGTGTGAACAAGTTGTTCATGCAATATTAGATAGGCAATAAGTCTTTAATATTATCTTAAAGGGATTAAATTTCACCTCAAAGATAGCTTAAGTCTTAAATACATCAAAGTGAGAGTCCATAGTAGAATTATAATACGTTCTGGAGGAGGGACCACATCTTCTATTGGTAACTCAACAGTGTGACTTTGAAGAGGCTCATGAATACCAATGTTATATGAAAGGGCCTCTTCATTATGGTGCTATTGTGTTGTTGCTAATGGCTCAAGTCATGAATCAACCAATTAACTAGTATACCTTATGATGAAAAATAGAAAAATTAAAAAAATTTAAATCAACTTCAACATTAGTGGGTGGAAAATGCTAAATATTAGGTTTAGGATGAGGTCATAGAAGAAGTGATGATTCTTTTTCTTGGTACCATTGAAATTGAACATACTATATAGAATAAAGTGACATAAATGAACATGCTCACCCATCATGAGAGTAGAAAGAAACAAAAGACGATCATGACCTAGAAAGTTAAAGTGTTTACCAGAAGAAACAAAATTATATCTAACGAAAAGATGGTGGAAATGAGGAATGACTTAAAACCACAAATATCTTTGGTTTTTATAATGGCTTCTACATTAATACCTAACGTAAAGGTAATTTTGACTTTATTAGACATAGAGTGAGGAAGAAGTCAATATTTGGTACAAAAACTATAATAAGTGGGACTTTTGGGTTTGAAAATGCCTGAAATCTCATTAATAACGTCATTAGTGAGATGGGTCTTATAATCAAGGGCTGGAGGAAGAAGAGAAATCCTAGAGGTGCTTTAGAGTTAGATGGTGGAATCTAAAAGGGGATACAGTGGTACAACTTAGGGATGCAGTAATATATGGAGAAGAATGGAAATTGGAAGGAGATGCTAACCAGATGTGGAAGAGAGTAGTAATTGTTTTAAGTAATAAAGCTATAGAGATCTTGGGTGTTTCTAAAGGGCTTAGGGGTAGTAGAATGGAGTCTTTGATGAAGATGTCCAAGAAAAAAGTTAAGATTAGGAAGGAATCCCATAAAGATCTATTGGATAGTACCATAGGGGTATAGAGAGTTTATAATAAAGTTACAAACTGGTAAAGAATGAGGCAAAGAAGATAATGCCAAAATCGAAAAACAGAGCTTACAAGAAATTAAAACAATGATTAGAAACTAAAGACAGAGAAAATGATATTTTTAAGTTGGTGAGAGCCAGGAATGGAAAGCAATATACTTAGATGAAGTTTGTTGTATAAAAGATGAAGCAAGGGAAGTGCTCATGGCTAAAAATGACATCAAAAGATGATGGTAGAGGTAATTCTATAGCATTTTTTATTAAGGCACAAATGACAACATCTCTATAGGTTATTTTAGCACGTTTGTGAGGTATTGTAACTTTACTTATTACCTACAGATTACAAGGGAAGAAATTAAAAAAAAAAAAACCTTTGAGAGAGATGAACAACAAAAGGGTAATAGGGGCTAATGGGATACCCATAAAGTTGTGGAAGAGCCTAGGCGAAGAGGGTCTTACTTAGTTAGCCAAGCATTTTAATATGATCATTAAGTTTGCCAAAATAATAGATGAGTATAGACTTAGTATACGAATTCCTCTATATAAGAATAAAGGGGACATCCAAAGCTATAGCAATTATAAAGGCATCAAACTACTTAGTCACACCATAAAGTTATGGGAGAATGTGATTAAGAAGAGAGTGAGAAAGGATACTACTATCTTGGAGAACCAGTTTGGCTTCATGCTAGGAAGGTCCATCACATAAAATTTACATCTTCTTAGAAGATTAATGAAATATTACAAGGAAAGACAACATAACCTATATATCGTTTATTAATTTAGAGAAGACATATGATAGAGTACTTAGGTAAATCACGTGGAGGTGTTGAGAAGTTAAAAGGGCTCTTATAACCTATATACGGTTGATTAGGGATATGTTTGAAGGTGTAAATACTAGAATAAAGATGATAAGAGGAGATATAGAGTATTTTTCTATTAATATTGGGCTATAATAAGGCTCCTTATTAAGCCCCTTTTTGTTTACAGTAGTGGTGGATGAGCTCATCATGAATATCCAAGAGGATGTGGCTTGGTGTATGTTGTTTGCTGATGAAATTGTTTTAATGGATGAGAAAAAAGGGGGTGTTAAGCCAAAACTTTGGAGGGATACATTAGAGTTGAAGGGCTTTAAATTAAGCAGCACTAAGACTGATTACTTAAAATATAACTTTTAAGGCCATAGGGTGGCTATCGATGTGGAGTTAAAAATTGGTTCAGAAGTTAAACCATAAAAAGAGTGTTTTAAGTATCTAGAATCTATCATAAAAAACAATAGAGATATTGATGAAGCAATAGTTCACTGTATCATATCAATATGGCCTTAATAAAGAACCACATCAGGAGTTTTATGTGACAAGAAGATACTGAAGTAAATCACTTATTACTATAGGAATCACGTAAAGTATATAAAATACACAAGAAGGGGGGTGGATGGAGTTCAGTTGTATAACAAAGTTAAGTGGATG
>JAOSBL010000007.1:9135679-9151607 GCA_027568915.1 Erythroxylum roraimae
AGATTCATATTCACGAGGATATTAGAAATCTGAGTGAGGATGATCATGTACCAAATGCATCCACTTCAGAAAATTTACAATATATTGAACAAGTAAGCCCTATATTGGACATTTATAATCCTAGGACATTTATGAGTCATTTATATTTTATACAAATATGTAAACTTAAGTATATTGTCAATTTATTGGGGCCTTTTTTTTTAATTTCGCCCCGGGCCTATAAAACTATAGGAACGGCCCTGGTTTCATTGATACAAATTATCTCATATCATACTCCATCGCAATTTCATATTATCAGATAAATTACTTGCTAGCCCTCTCGCTAAGAAGGTCAGTCCACTATGGAGAACAATATCCTGAAATATCTCTATTAAGCTTCGATGTCATTGTCTGAAAGTCCGAAGTTCCTCTCCTTCCAAATGTCATAAATCATTGTGCTCCAGCTGATCTTGATTGCCTTATAGTCTGCTTGATTCAACAGTTTCAGTCTCCCTAGCCAACTAATACATTCCTCCTAAGAAGAAGCGGGACTAGTGATGCTTAACAAGGACTAAAGTCGTGCCCAAACCTCCTTGGTGAAACTACGTCCAAACAACAAATGCTCCTGACTCTCCAACTCTGCTGTGCATAATTCACAATTCGCTGAGTTTATTTGGAAATTCAGTCTATCTTTGGTGAGCAGCCCTCAATTCATACCCAAACAACAAATAAATGCATGAACTGGTTTGATGTTTGAATCCCAGACCAGCTTTGCCCATCTTACCCTTAAGTTCTGATCCTTCTGTAACATGGACTTGCAGGCATTAGTGCTAAACAGTCCAGAGTTATCAGCTGTCCACTTAATTTTATCTTCGCCATCTTCCTACCATCTAGGCATTTGGTTCAGTAGCATGCTTGAGTATCTGCAGCTAAGATATGCCAAACTCATTGACTACCTCTTATAAATTTGCTTACTTTGGTCTCATTGTTCACAAGCCCTCTCAAATGTTATAGTTCACTCACTTTATAGAGAGGACCCCTACAATGTCAATTATCAAACCAAAAAGAAGTGTTTTCACCATTTCCAATTTGATGGAACACCAAATTTTGCATCCATAATCGAGTTCTTAAGATCTCCTTTAGCATCCCTGACATGTTTTGCTTGAGTTTCAAAACTCAAATGCTACTAGTCTTAATGAATGTATTATGAATCCATTTAACCCAAAGATCGTCCTTCTTACTACATAACCACCACAAGCATTTGCCTAAACTAACCTTACTGAGTAGTCAGGCTAAGCATATCCCAAGTTCCCCCTGTTCTTTTGGTTTGCAGACTTTGCTCTAGCTCAATTTTGCTTTGCTTCTACCATCACTCAATCCATTCCACAGATAATCCCTAATTTTTCTATCATTCTCCTTGAGCACACTCTTCGGTAAGAAGACATGGTTCATACAGTAGTTTGTTAGCTGACTCAATATAGACTGAATGAGTTGTAGCCTTCCTCCATAACTTAAGAACCTGTTTCTCCATCGACTGATTCTTCCTATTATATTTTACAACAAAGTTTTACATCTGATCTTCTTTTGGGAAATTGGCACGCCAAGATATTTTATAGGTAAGCTCCCTTGTGACAACCCCATCTCTATGGCCTCTGAAGTCGCCTCTCTGTTAAAGTTGCAAGACAAATAGAATGAGCTTTTCAGGAGATTGCTTCTTAATGTAGAAATCTCTTAGAACTCCTGTATAGTTCGAATTAAGTTACTGATTTAATGTTTATCAGCCCTGCAAAACAATAAAATATCATCAGCAAACGTAAGATGGGTGATCTTCATTTTGTTACACCCATGATGATACTGGAATTCAGGGTTCATCCTTGTGGGTTCACAATTAACCAAAATACCTATTGTTGTCGTTGTGACATACTTTTCTATCTACTCCCGAAACAATGTTGGATATCCTGCTGCTTTTAGTATGCTGAAGAGGAAGCTACAATTAATAGAGTCATATGCCTTTGCTAAATCCATCTTTATGGTACCGTTCTTTCCTTTCCACTTGGAGTTATAACCTTCATGAACTCCTGACAAAGGAGAATATTTGTAATTACTGACCTTCCTTTCAAGAAAGCATTCAGCTCCTAACTAATAATCTTTCTTAGGCTCCTTTTGATCCTATTTTCTAGGATCTTAGTAACTAGCTTGTAAAGAAAGTTACAACAGGCAATAAGTCTAAAATGCTCTAATTGTGTAGCATTACCTTGTTTGGGAACCAGGCACACAAAGGTTTTATTCCAATCATTTAACAGAGTTTCATCTTGGAAGAACTCTCGGACTACTTTAATCAATGTATCTTCTAAGATATCCCAATTCGTTTGGAAGAAATGTCCATTGTATCCATCTAGACCTGGGGCTTTGTTAGGATTATGAGAGAAGATAGTTCCCCTGATCTCTTTCCTTCAAACTTCTCTCACTAATTCCTCCCTAGTTAATTCACTCACTTGCCTAAATCCAACTATAACCTCCTATGGAATCTCCTCGACTTTCGTTTCAATGCCATATTGTTTTTAAAAGTATTCAAAAGTGATGCACAATTTATGCTCCTGCCAACCCTAGTTAGTTAATAATTTTGTAAATTGGTTGTGATAACATTTTGGTCAAATTCTGTCAATGTGGATTGCCATAGCATAGATGTTGGAATCACTATGCATAGCGGTTTTTAAGGTTAACAGACACAATCAATTGTTTCCTAAGCTGGAAACCATATTAGGATGTGATCCTAAGCTTTGTTCATTATTTATTCAACACTTATTAGATTATCATTAACCAAGTTATTCAAGTTCTATTATCACCACAACAAAAAGGACCTTTAGCAATAAAAAAAATTCATTGCTAAATTTCCCAAAATCATCGCTAATAGTCATTCGTGATGCTTTATATTCGTCATCAAAATCCTCGCCAAATCTTTGTAGCAAAAAACTATATGTGACGTTTTCAACAAATCATTGCTAATATATTTTTGCTACGAATAGTTTTCGTAGTGAAAAATTATAGGTGAAGTTTTTCTAAATCATTGCCAATAAGTTTTGAAAATCGTAGCTAATAACTTTTAACTACGAAAAGAAAGCATAGCCAAAACTTATTGGTGATGTTTTAAAAAACGTAGCCAAATATTTTTAGCAACGTTTTGAAATTTTTTATATATATTATAACTAAATATTATATTATGTAGATTATAATTATTGGTTACATTTTTAATTGATGTTATTGTCTCTAATATTTAGATTTTTTGTTGTATAATTTATTATGCAAAAATATTACAAAAATAATTGAAAATTAGAAGAATTGTATATACAAAATAAAATATTATTAAATATGATCATGTGCAAGATGTTAATTAAAATTTGAAAAATACTTAAATACAAATATTAGTTTGATGACTAAGACTCGTTTCAAGCTTGGCCAACTTTTTTTCATTACGTTCTAATTTAGCATAGAGCAACTGGTTATCTTCTGTAAGACGTTGAACATATTGTGGTCTTGATGAGGATGAAAGTATTGGCTTTGGCCTAAACCCAAGACCTTTGATGTAACCGGATCGTGTTCCAAGCACCTTGTTGCAAATGTCATCTATATATATTTGGCTTATTTTTATTAGATAATGATATTTGCAACAACTCCTGCATCTTATTCTAAAATTTAAAAATCAAAATCAATATTCAATTCAAATATTATTAGTTTGTACTACATAAATAAATAAACTTAAAATTTAAACAAATTTTTATACTTACATAATTATTGTACGCTTCTTCAGACATGCAGCTTCACCTTCCTTATAATGTATCAGTTTGTAGAGTATGATCCTATCACATTGTTCTCCATGTAGTTCCTTCTGACTCTGTTTTATGGAAAAAAATACAAAACACAATAAATAATATTGTATTTACTGATAAAATTATAACTTATAAATAAAGAACTTACATATTCATTTCACATGACAACAAATTATTTGGAGCCTTGGTTGTGTGAAGTTTTCATTTCCTCTATTTACTTTAACTTTCTCAAAATTTCCCTAAATAAAAAAATAAATGGTCATTAACTTATGTAATAAGATTAATGGAAGCAAATGTGATGAAAAAGAAAACAAACCTTAACATTGGCAGAGGCCCAATAGTCACACATATTGCCCTAATTTTTTGAAGACATCCATTTGGGAACATGTCTCCTCCTCACCCGAAGAAAAGAATTATAATATTGATGTAGTTGATAATAATGATCCCTGATCCTTTGTTTCAATAATGAAGTCACACAGTTTAAAACATTAGGGTTGTCAATATCGACGATATTGAGCTTCATCTGTGAACAATAAGTAAAAGTGACATTAATCTTTAAATAAGTAAAAAATATTGAATATAATTCAATAAATTGAAAATTTACCGAAACTTTATCCAAAGCATTCTTTAGCAAGTTGTCTTCCTTTAAATGCTTCACATGTTTAATGTAAGGTAATTCAGTTCTGGCAATTACCCCCAACTTACTAGACAATTTAACTGATTGAATCTTTCAACAAGATGACCTTAGAAGATATCAATATTTACAGACAACTTGTTGTTCATTGCAACATTCTTTCGTTACAACTCACAACTTGTAGTTATAACTCTACATCTTTTTTCTGACATTGATTTGGAACCTGGAAACAAATAAATAATGATAAGAAAGGACACATTAAACATGTAAATATATATATGAGCATAAGTCTATTTATACGTGTTAAAGATTAAAAAACCTTGAGATCCCTCTATACTGTTGAGCCAGATGGAGGTTGTTACTGGTTGGGTTCATTGGTGGATGAAGTTGATTGTTATTGTTGGCTAAGATTTGATTGATCTGGTTATTGTAGGGGACAAAAAACCTCAATACTTGCCACCTTCTTCCCTTTGTTTCTACCAAGTGTCATTATATTGGATATCTACAACTTAAATATCAACAATCTACAATAACATAACTCAAACATAAATAATCCGCATTAATATAAGGAAAACATCAATAATACGCATAAACATAAGTCAAACATCAACAATCCACAAAAACATAACCTAAAGATCAACAATTTGCATAAACATAAACCAAAAATCAACAATATGCATAAACATATATCAAACATTAACAATACGCATAAACATAACTCAAACATCAACAATCCACCTTAACTTAACTCAAACATCAACAATATGCATAAACATAAGTCAAATATCAACAATACGGATAAACATAACTCAAACATAAAAAATTTCCATAAATATAAGTCAAACAACAACAATACGCGTAAATATAACTCAAACATCAATAATACATTTCAAACAATATAAAAAATATTTATTACTTTTAATTATCATGACCAAGATCTTGAAAATCACCATCATTAATTACATTATGATTCGACTCTTCATCATTATTATATTCCACTAAAGTATCATCATTTACATATAATTCATCCTCAATATTGTCTTCATTTCTTTCTACGACAAGATTGGCTTGTACTTCTTCCACTTGTACTATATTGAGATCAATATCTCTCCTATGGAATGATGATATATCTACATCTTCTATTTTTATGGCTCCATTTTTCGGCTCTAATTGAAGTTCTTGATATACTTTATCACCATCTTCCCTCATTTGACCATTTTCCCTTTCACAAAAATCAAAGAGATTTCGATGTTGAAACTTTTGAATGACCATCCAATTACTACCCAATACAGTGTTGTTAAGGTAGAAAACTTGCTTCATTGGACTTGTAAGGATCAAAGGGTCATTATTATACCATGTCTTACTAACATTGATGCTAGTAATATTGCCATTCACTTTTATATCACCAAGATTAAATCATTTGCACTTAAATAGAACAATCTTTTCATTAAGATGTCACCGTAGAAGTCAATAAAATCATCGTCATGACATCCCTCAATAACAACCCCACAATTTTGGCTTCTAAATCGACTGTCTTGATCTTATATGTGAAATCTAACTCCATTAACAATGCAATCTATATATTTTTTCACATATATGAGGCCCACATGCCAAGCATATAATGTTGTTATTGCCTCTTGCATATTATAGTTATGTAACCATATCATTTGTAAAACAAAATATAATTGGAAATTAATCTGACAGATAAAGTGCCATAAGTTCATAATATTCCATCAATAACTTGAGTCCTAAACTATGATGAGAACTTAATCTTATGTCTTTCTTCAACATTAACAATCCTTTTGCTTCAAATCGAATCTTCGTGCTCTCCATTTAAAAAAGTAAATAGATGTTGAATACTTAGCAAGTGATTATATACCACATCTTGACTTTGAATGTTGACATTTAAGTAATCTATGCATAGGCAAAAAATACAACATTCAGCACCTGTTTTATCTTTTACAAATTGCATGAAACTCTTAACTCCTTCTAAATATTCATTGGACCATTTTCGACGAGACATCCAAATTTTATCCATCTAGCTATACAATTAAAAGTAAATAATTGAATTACTAAATGCAATCAGTACTAGTTCATAAACTAAGTTTGAATTCAAATAAATACTACGGTACGTGGCATTGTTACACCACATGAATCAAGAAAGGGTCTTCTCGCTATAACTCCTAGGATCATGAAATATTTCACTGATAAGTTTTACGGGAACTGCATTACCGGATTCCAACCTATATACCATCATAGGGGTTTATTATGCCTTAGATCATCTATAATTATATGTGAATTTATTATTTTACTAGTTCTTGATTAATTAGTACAGGTTTATAAACTAAGTTTGAATTCAAACAAACACTCTGGTATGTGGCAATGTTACACCACATGAATCAAGAAAGGGTCTTCCCGATGTAACTCCCAGGCTCGTGGAATATTTCATCGATAAGCCTCATGGGAGCTATATCATGAGTTTCCAGCCTATATACAATCCTAAGGGTTTATTATGCCTCAGATCATCTATAACTATACATGAATTTCTTATGTTACTAGTTCTTAATTAATCAGTAGAAGTTTATACTATGGCATATGGCATTGTCACACTATATGAATAAAGAAAGGGTCTTCTCGTTGTGACTCCTAGGCTTATGGAATATTTCACCGATAAGCCTTATAGAAGCTACATTATGGGTCCTATATACCATCCTATGGGTTTATTATGCCTCATACCATCCATAATTATACGTGAATTTCTTATGTTAATACTTCTCGATTAATCAATACAAGTTCACATACAAAACCCAAACTCTCCTTCCATTTACACAAATTCTTCTCTATTCAAGCAGAAGATAAAGACGGCTTACTTGGATGGATGGACAATCAAAGACAATGGATTATGAACAAGAAAAGTTAGTGAATATGTTATGAAATTGGCTTGCTGGTTCGAATCAAATAAGCCATTAGAAGAAATGAAGAACCTTAGACCAAAAGGCTAAAGAACCTTAAACCAAAAGGTGTTTCACACAAATAAAATTTATATGTTCATCTAGGTTGATCATACAATTAGCAATGCTTGAATGAGACTTGGTATGTATAAAATTATGATAAGAAAATTTTTCTTTTAGGACAATATATGTAGTAATATATGAAAGTACCATATATTATATAATAATTTAATTTGCACAATACTCATCCTTGTTGAATCTCTTATGTTTAAGTTTTTTTAGATAAACGTTTAAGTAATGCTGTAATGATCTTACCATTAAATGGTTTAATGGTTATTTGTTAATGATGGTATGTAATGTAACCTTTTAGCATTTATTTGATTAAAGATGAAATAGGTGCATTTGATGGATCATCTTCTTTCTTTCATCACTAAAACCGAAATTGACATTTGATTTTCGGTTATTGGTCTTTTCATATAGCCATCTTAAAACAAATGAGAAGAGTCTTATTTAATAGCTTCTTTATGTTTGATTAAAGAAAGAAGTGATGCATTGGATGCTCCTCTATTGTTTCTTTTCATGCATAACTGAAATTGATAAGGTGTAAGAGAGGTGTTCTTTCATTTTTTGGTCTCTCTCCTTTCTTGCATATGTTAGCCAAAATTTGCATAAGAGGTGTCTCATCTTTGGCTTCTTTCTTCTAAGAAAACTCTCCTCCAAAGTTTTCTTCTCCTTTCCCCTCAAAGGATCTTGTTAACTAAGTTATCCAAGAAGAACAAGTGGTAGATCGGATTGGTCAAGGACACAATATCGAGAAGAGGATACAATAACGAGAAGAAGACATATCATTAGGAGAGGATATATTACCGAGGATAGGATAGCCTAGCGAGAAGTTGAAGCTCCAGCAAAGGAGTCGGTAATATAATCTCCATCTTGTTCTTATGATAATTATTTTCCATATACTGTATCATGTATGGCTTGGTATGTTGATTTGGTTATCTTGCTTCCGCTGTGTTTTGATTTCTAAAAAAAGTTTTGAAATCTACCGTTTTAGCCAAATCTTGCATGTTTTCTTTTCCGATCTAACACAAGCTTGAAATATGATAACAAATAGAGGGACTTATACCAATGTAGATAGTGTAGAGTTAATGGAGAAATTGAGACTGCTAAATTCAAAACACCCTAAACTATATAATTTATAATAGTCGAATAAAAGTTAGAAGGTTAAAGTAACAAAGCAAGTTCTAGTTTTTTTTTTCTCTATTGGGAGGTATAAGAATGAGCTGATATATGATATAGTGCCTACGTAAGCTAGCCACATCCTATTAGGATATCCTTAGAAAAATGACAGGAGAGCCATCTATGATGGATACAAGAATATATATTCCTTTACCATGAATGGAAAAATAATCATCCTAACTTCATTTTCACCAAAGCAAGATATTAAGAGTGAACAAATGAGATTGAGAGGACAGAAATGAAAGCAAACATATGGAGATTATTCAAACATCTTGGGCTAGAAAAAACAGGAGTGAGGGATGTAAGAGATGCATTTTTGGCTAAGCTCCAGGTGTTATTTTTCACATAGAATCTTTTGTTTCTTATAATGTTGATGCTAATATTAAGTCTATTTTGTAAAAAATTTACAACCATTTCCAAGATTATAAGGATTACCACCTATAAGATAGATATAAAGAAGAGCTATGAGAGAAAGATTAAGCCTTTTGTACTGTTCCTATTTTATTATTACTAAAGAATGATGGATCTTAGAGAATATGTATGGATTGTCTCACCATCAATAAAATCACTATTACATGGCCTGGTGAGTATAAAAGGTATAAAAGTAGATAGGGAGAAAAAGAGAGCTATTAGAGAGTGGCCAACACTAAAAAACGTGAGTGATGTTAAGAGTTTCCATAGTTTAATTAGCTTCTATAGGAAATTTTTTTAGGGACTTTAGCTTAATTAAAGCACATTTAATTGAGGTAGTGAAAAATAGTATAGGGTTTAAGTGGGTGTGATAAGTAAGAGAGACCCTTTAAACATGTTGAAAAAGAAATTAAGTTTGGCTCCCATATTAGCTTTACCCAACTTTGTCAACATCTTAGAGATTGAGTTTGATGCCTCAGGCGTAAGGATTAAAGCATGCGTAATGCAAGATAAGAAACAAAATTTAGGAAGAAGTTTAGTAGCACAATTTTGAACTACCCAACTTACAAAGAGATGTATGTATTAAGCCTTAGAGACTTGTAAACACTACCTATGGCTTAAGGAGTTTACAATACTATGGATTATCAACCATTGAAGTATATTTGGGGTTATAGTAATCTAAGAAGGATTCATGCCAAGTTGGGAAATTTATAAACATTTTCTTTATATGGTGAAGTATAAGCAAGGTCAGGAAAACATAGTTACTATCACATTTTATAAGAAACATACTGTATTGAGTGCTTTGCATACCAAATTGTATCAAGCATATTATAGATTTATATGCTGATAATATTGTTTTTGGTAATGTGTTTAAAGTATGTAAGCATTATGTATTTGGAAAGTTTTATAGGTAAGAGCAATATTTGTTTAGGAAGAATCAATTATGTGTGCCTATTGGCTTTTTAAGGGAGTTACTTGTGAGAGAATTGCATGAGAGAGGCTTAATAGGGCACTTTAGAGTCAAAAAGACTCTTAAAATTTTGAATGAACATTTCTTTTAGCTACACATAAGGAGAGATGTAAAGATGTTATGTGAAAGATTTTTTCCTTACAATAAGACAAATTTAGAGTGCAAATATATAAATTAAACACACCTTTACTAATACCTAGTAAATAGTAGGTGGATCTTTTAATGATTTTTACTTTTAGTTTACCTAGGTCTGGGAATGATAAGAATTCAGTTTTTGTAATGGTGGATACGTTTTTCTAAATTGGAATTTAATTGCATGTCACAAAATCGATGATGCATCCTATATTACTAAGTTATTTTTCAAAAAAGTTTATTTGATTGCATGGAGTTCCTAGAACTATTGTTTTGGATGGGAATGTAAAGTTTTTTAGTTAATTTTGGAAACTTTATAAGAAAAGTTAAGAACTAAGTTTTTTTTCTTTACAATAAGTCATCCAAAAACCAATGGCCAAACTAAGATGGTCAATAGGACTTTAGGTGCCTTATTGCATGTTATTGTAGGTAAAAATCTTAAGACTTGAGAAGATTCCTTGTCTTTTATTAAATTTGATTACAATATAATTATCTATAGTTTTACGAGTTATACTCCTTTCAAGGTTGTTCATGAATTTAACCTATTATCTATATTATCATGTGCCTATTCATTTAGTTGAAAGAGATAGCCTTAATGGTAAAAGTAAAGTTCAATTGGTGAAGAAGGTTCATAAAAAGGAAAGTTGAAGATTAAGAGAGGACCTAAAAATACATCAAGAAAGCAAATAGATGGAGGAAGCAAGTGGTATTTGAACTAGAAGATTAGGTTTGAGTACACTTGAGAAAAGAGAGGATTTTTAGCAAGCGAGCGCAAGTCTAAACTATAACTAAAAGGAGATGGGTCATTTCAAGCTGTGGAACTAATGAATGCAATGCTTACAAGATCAACTTATTTGGTGAGTATAGTATCTGTACCACTTTTAACTAATTTTTCCCTTTTGATTTTGTAAATGAGGGAAAATTATAAGAATCAAACATCTAATACTCAATCATCAAAAGTACTAGAGATCCAATTGAAAATGTTAGGGGAGCATCGAACTAAAGTAAGGTAAAAAAATCCCTTAAAGACTTAATAATGGATCTTTATACAAGAAGTGAAGCTTTTCTTCTTCAAAAGATTAAAGTCAAATTTGTAATAATGGATTGAGTGAAGGAGCAAGAATCACCAGAAAGTTACATAATATAATTTCCATACTGGTATTACATTGATTTTTAGAGGTTCGGAAACAAAATCCAATCTATACCAGAGTCACAATTGTGTCAAGTTTTAGTAATATGTTGTTTTTGTAAATGCAGAAATATAAATAAATTGGCATGGGAGCTAAACCTGAAACTAGCACTGAACTCATCATTATTACATGAACTTAAAATTCAAAAACAAAACTAACACAAATGTATGATCTAGATAGATGTAAGTCTTATAGTTTTAATTGCTTCGGGTTTTGGCATTTAAGATATTATTTCCTTTTAAGACTCTAGTTTTAGGGTTTTATGCCTATAAAAGGCTTTCTTATTGATGTAATTAGAGTCATTTTTATTGATCAACCAAAAACTTTGGATAGATTTTCTTTAATAATTTTATAGTAACTATGTTTTTAGTTCTCTAAAAATTTGTGATCTTATTTATCTTGCTAGTGGTAAACAAATCCTGGAATCTTATTACTCCCAATCTTTCTTTTCTATTTATGTGGAGTTCAATATTATTATTTATGCTTTAGAGTTCCTAAATCAAACTTGTTCCAATATGACAATCCTTAGTTCTATTCAAATTGATATCAAATCTTACTAGCCTTATTGCAGAAGGTTATTAACTAGTTCCTTAGGACAATTTAATATGTTTCCATAACAATCTTTCTAAAGTCTCTTTCATCTTTGGTTGGCTATAAAGAAAGGGTAAAACACCAAAGACAGACTGAGATTTCCCATACCAACCCTTTGTGTGTCTTGTGCAAATGTGAGATAGAAAGTTCAACGATATATGATTAATTGTTGATATATTTAATCCATTACACTTAGTGATTTTTGCTTTCAAATGCTTAAGACATTCACTTTAGTTCATATTTGGTTTTAGGTACAATTTGGAAACATAATGGCTAAAGTGAGTTAAAAGCACACTCTTAATCCATCTTCTTGTGATTCACATTCAATTATCTGTATGGAACAAGAAGGAGAAGGGTTAAAGTAAGAGAAGACAAGAAAATGCCAAGGAAGATAAGAGTATATGATGAAAACATCAAGATGAAGAATGCAGAAAAGTGGCTCACGACCATGCTATGAACTATGACACAACTTGTATGGGCATAACACTCCTTTCACACCTATGCAAAGGAGGCTCATGGCCGTGAGCCTCATCTAGGCTATTCACAGTCTTGAGACACTCTATGCACGACCATGAGTTTTGTGCCACCTGTCCCGAAAACTGACTTTTCACTGTAAATAGAATATGTTATGACAGCAGAGAACATTCTTCAATTATTCTTCATTGTTTTTAGGTTTCACGAGAAAGAAAGGGGCAACAGAAGTTCATCTCTTAGAGACCAATGGAGAATCTTGAATATAATCCATAATTGTTGTGTTTAAGATTCGTTAGTAGCCACCAATCACCTTGAATTATTAGGAAGAACATAACTTATTAAGATAACCCAAGCTTGTGCGGTTTTGCCTACATTAATCCTTTTTCCATTTCATAATGTGGCTGCCCAATTAAATCTAAAGAGTGTGTTCTTGGTTATTCACTAGTTAGATTTAATTAACAAGCTTCTTTTAATTAAACACGACTTAAAGGAAAATCGAGATTAGCAAAACATGTTATTAGTTCATATTCAATGGTCCTAAGAGAGGTGTGAAAGCATTATAACAATGAAATGTGTTTAATCGTTTGTAAGCCAAGATTGATTCGAGAACCATGTTTTACACTTATTTGACACTTTTCTCGCTTTTGACTATTTTTTATAAATTGCTTGCGTATTTTAACTTTATTTTGATTTCTCAATTGCATCAACTCAAACCCCCCTTTTTATTTCCTTTGCCTTGATTATTTTCATTACGACAATTAATCGAACGTTCCATATGGATACGATCTCGACTCACCATAGTTACAAATTTTTAGTGTGCAAAGTTAGGATAATTTTGCAATGCACTCGACACATGTTGTCAAATTTTAGTGATGATGTTAGGGAGTGTTGTACACCCACATACCCCCTGGGAGGATATACAGATGCCACACAAAATAAAACCAAAATAATCTAAATCATACCAAACATTTATTACATGAAACTCAAGCAAACATACAATAAATAACATTAGATGTTATTGTAAGCAAACCATAACATACATCTTATATAATGAACTTATCAAAATACATGCCTCAAACATAATCCATACTGTAATAAGGTTATGACAAACCATTAAACAAAATACAAACTATCTCATATTGTTAGATACAACTCAAAAACTCAAATATATATCTTTCAAAACAAAATACATTCTTCTTAGCCACTACGGTTGTCTTTGTCCTAGTCTTTAAACCTTCTTATCAGAACCTACACGGAGGTAAAACCACCTTGCTAAGCATATAGCTTAGTGGGGAAATAACTAAACATAATGCATAATGGCAACTGTTTCTAACAGTTGTGTACCATTCATATATATAGATTCAAATCATATCACAACAATATCTAATAGTTCTTAATACAGAGTAATACAAACATTATGTCTCAGAATAGAATATGATTCAGCAATCAATACATAACATTCATACATCATAACAAAACTCATAAATATCAAAACAAAATGTACAAATATCATAATTGAATATCAGAATAAGATATAATCCTTTCAAATCAAGGTATGACTTATGTCAGAACAGAACTTGTTTTGTATCAGATCAGAGCTTATCTTTTATCTTAACAGAAGTTGCTTATATCAAAACTGAACATGTATCATAATGCAAAACAAGTTAGGCTGCTAATCCTTTTTACAGAAGTGGATAACGAGACCAGAACAGAAGATACCATGATTGGTATCTAAAACTGAAGAGACTTAAGTCTCTGAAATAGAAGACATATATATATGTGTCTAAAATCAGAAGACACTGGAGGGTCTGGCACAGAAGACACCTTAGTGTTTGGTCACAGAAGACACCTTAGTGTCTAGTTATAGGAGCAGCTGCAAACCCTTCTAGGCATGCCTATTTACCCACGACTAAGACTTGACAGTTTTAAAACAAACCATTTCAGATTTCAGAATTTCATGTAAATGATGTAGTGCATAACATATGACCTTATTCATTTGATCAAACTTAACATGCCTTATAAATACAAACATATGCATTAAAGCATCAATAAATGTATTGAGTCATCATATATTATGTATATTGACACAATTAGATAGTACTTCCAATATAATCTCAATTATCGAACTCCTTGGACAATTGATGGTCCAAAATTATCACTATATCTTAGTCACATAACAGTGAAATAATGCATAAGTATGAATTCATTTTCATATGCTCAAATTGAACCTATTCATTCTCACTTGAACAAACTTATCAAGCCTTATAAGCATAAGCATTTGAAATAATGCACCAATGAATATATTAAATAATTACATTTTACATGTACTCACCTAAGTTCCCAATTCTCAAACATACATAACTAACACATCACTTTTATCATTTAAAACACATCTATGTTCATAAGTATACTTCATTCCTTTAATAACTTATAAGTTCCAAAATCATATGCTTTGTTATTTAATAACACTTTCTTTAAGTTATTACTTCAATTGAAAAATCCAAATCTTATACAACCTTTAATGAACTTATTCCACATCAAACTAGGTTCATTTTACACCTTAATTAAGTCCAATTAAACCATTATAAAGTACCTTAACCTTATATGGTCCAACAATTTCCCAAAACCAATCTTTTCTCCTTCCTAAGTACTTCCCACAACTGTGGGAATAAGCCTTATAAATCCCACGATCGTGGGATGGGTGAACCAAAGATTCGCTCACCCACAATCTCTAATTTGTTTCCAAAACCTAACTTCTTTGGTTCACTCACCCATAATCTCTAATTTGTTTCCAAAACTTAACTTCTTCGCTTCCATTTCACACACCTTCACCAAAGACCATCAATTCCACTTCAATTTTACCTTATTCATGCTTCAGTACCTCATCAAATTCATTTCCAAACCAATTCAAAAATCATTTCGTAAGTAACTTACAAATCAATATCTTCCACACATAAAAACCAAACCAGAAGTTATCATACAAGGATCATTTTTTCAGCATTCATTTATCGTCATCTTAACACATATTTCATTCCAATTCAGTTATCTTAAAATTGTATTAATACATGCTATCAAGTTTAGAATTCCTTTACCTAATTACCTTCAAGTTCCTTCTTTAAAGAACTAACCAAACCAGCCCTTCATGCAACCAAAACACTTCTGAAATCTAGGTAGATGTAAGATGATCTTAACACTAAGATGATAACAACATAAAAGGTAGTATAAAGTAGCTTTTTTGATGCAATAACTTATAAGGATTCCAAGAGAAAATGATCCTAAAAACTCCAAAAGTTAAGTGGAAATGAGAGAGTTTCGGTGGAGAGAGTGCAAGATAATGAAGAATGAGCAAAACAGAAATTACTCCAACAAAAACTTACCTCATCTATTGTTGGACCCCGAATCTTTTTGCAAGCTAGGACTATTAAATAAGAAATTTTTGGCAATTAGATATGCGTAAAGCAAAGAAGAAGTTATGGAATTGAGAAGAAATGGAAAGAGATTGATTGAATCAAAAATCAAAGGATTGGTTA
>JAOSBL010000007.1:9173546-9191905 GCA_027568915.1 Erythroxylum roraimae
CAGTCATTCCCGGATAGCATTCCAAATTTTACCTATAAAAGAGCATTTAAAAAATAAATGGTCAACAATTTCAGTTTCAACATTATAAAGCCACATGTTCGGTCTATTTCCAAAAATAGTAGGTTATTCTTTGTTGGCAGTCTATTCCAAAGACTAAGCCAGGCAATGAAGGAGAATTTTGGAGGTATATATCGCTTCCATATAAAAGCCATCAATGGTCTTCTTGTATGCTTGACTCTCAATAATTCATAAATTTTCTCTAATGAGAGGAATTCATTCACATAACTTTTGCATGCCATAATCTATTTCCCTTCAGCCTCCTAGCTTTTCCATCAATTTGTCGCGAATTAATGCTAATTTTTCAGCAATGGTGAGTCACGGTTGTGGGGTTCCCAGTCCTAAATTGATGTGTCCTTGAAATACACTTCATGAATCCATCTTACCTATAATTAATCTGCTTTGGCATGAATATTCCATAGCACTTTGGCCAACATTGTCGAGTTCCATTGCTTACAATTTTTCAGTCCCAGTCCACCCTCATCTTTTGGAATACATATATTCTCCCATGCCACTCTAAAGTGTCTACCACCCCATAGGAACAGTCTACATATGGAGGTTATGCTCTCCAGGATGGTTGTTGGGATGGGGAACGCTTAGAGCCAAAAAGAAAGCACCCCCTGAATGACAGAATTTATAAGTTCAATTCCACCTGCATATGACAGGGATTTACCATTCAATGCGTTAATATAGGTCTCTACACAATCAAGGAGCATAGAAAATTGGGCCACCGAGACCTTCATAGGTGCCAGAGGGACCCCCAAATATCGAACAAAAAATTTACCTATAGAATAATCCACCATCTGTATGATATTCTCCCTCTCATATCCACAAACCCCAGCTAGGTAAATATTAGATTTTGACACATTTACCTTCAGTCCTGCCACCTGCTTCAATTCATTCAACACCTCTAATAGTATGCCTATAGAAGTGGAATCACCTCTAGAAAAAAGCACAAGGTCATCCGCAAAGGCAAGGTGAGTAATATCAAGATGTTTACACTTCGGGTGGAAGTGAAACTGAGGCCTTGCAGTTTCATTTTTTAACAGTCTTGAGAGATACTCCAGCCCAAGTAGGAATAGTGTGGGTGACATTGGGTCACCTTGTCTTAGTCCCTTTCGACCTTTGAACATGCCATGTAATTCTCCATTGATTGATATCGAATATGTAGTAGTTTGTACACATTCCATAGTATGATTTTGGTAGGGAGCCCTAAACCTTTCATCATATCCTCAAGAAATTCCCATGCAACCGTGTCATAGGCTTTTGTAACGTCTAATTTTATCATGCATCTTGGTGAAATTCGCTTTCTAGTATAACCACGGACAAGTTCCTACGCTAGAAATACATTATCAAGCATGTTTCTACCTGGCACAGAGGCGACTTGGGATGGATCTACAATTTTTCTCACAACCTTCACTATACGCTAATTCAATATTTCAGTGATCACCTTGTACACAACATTCAAGCAAGCAATTGGTCTAAAATTAGTTACCTTCAGTGCTACCTTTGCCTTTGGAATGAGGGTAATAATGGTGTGGTTTATCTGTTTCAACAATTGACCAATGACAAAAAACTCCTTCATAGCTGAGATTACATCTGGCCTAACCCTCCCCCAGTGTTTTTTAAAAAAGGTAGAGTGTATCCATCCGACCCTGGGGTTTTGTCATTGCCTATGTCGAACATAACCCTCTTGATCTCCTCTTCTATAATTGGAGCAACCATTGATTCCTGTGTTTGCTCATCTAAGACCAGTCCATTTCTGACAACATTTATATCTAACCTGTGCAGGGGAGCTGAAGTGTCTATGAGTCCTTGGTAGAAGCTTAAACAACAACTTGCCACTTCTGCCATTGAATTAGTTGCGGTTCCATCATCCTTAATGATGCGAGAAATGGTATTCTGCTTTCGTCTTTTCTTAGCTACTTCATGGAAGTATTTTGTGTTTTTGTCGGCCTCAATGAGTTTCTTACATTTGGCTTTTTGTTGAAAAAATTGCCTCTCTGCATCCAGTACAAATTCAACCGGCTTCTTCTTAATCTTCACCTCTTGATTCACCTCAATATCTTCAGGCCTATTAAGGGAGGCCTTATATGCTGTTTAGAAAAGCTCTTGTGCCATCTTAACTTTACAAGAAATGTTCCCATATCCTTCGGAATTTAATGTTTTTAGAGGGTTGTCCCCTCCACTGCCATCTCCCATCTACTGTCAACAATATCCTAAAACCGAGGATAATTAAGCCACATATTGAAAAACTTGAAAGGTTTTCTCCTAGCAGTTCCATTTTGTTAAAACCCACTAATACTAGACAGTGTTCTGAATCTGCTTTCATTTCCAGAAAATGTACTAAGCAATTGTATCCCAAATGGCTCCATGCATGATTCAGGAGGACCCTATCCAAGTTTGCCCATGAGTGATTTTTTATGCCCAATGTAAAACTCCCCCCTGCTCGGGGTATCTTCTAGCCGAAGTGCCAGTCTGAATTCTAGTAAGTCTTTGAGTAGGTAAGCTGAGGGAGGCTAACAACCCAGCCTTTCCTTTGCTACACACACACACAATTAAAGCCTCCCATTATGATCCAAGGCTAATATGCATCCTCATTCACTTCCATTAGCTTCTGCCATAATTTTCTTCTCTTTGTGACACTATATAGTCCGTAGACAAATGATACTATAAATGTGACCTGAGATATGCATCACTGAATTTTAATATGTATGTATTGTTCTCCCAACTCTAGCACATGACATTTATAAAAAAAATGGAGTTCCAGATAATACAAATTCTTCCCTCTGTGATAGCACCAAAATTATGACAGTATTCCCAGCCATTAAATCTTTTATTCATCATCTTACTCAAACTATCAATTGATAACTTTGTTTCAAGAAAACAAGCAAACTTACAATTGTGTTGCCTAAGGAGGTTGACAACACTATGTTATAGGATCTACACTTTTCCCTTTAGGGGGGTCTCTCCCTTCTTGTCCCCTTTAGAGCTTCAGTAGTGCTATTTCTCATTTCCTCCCTGTTGCTACCTTCCTGCCTTTGCAAATTCCTCCTCTCATTCACTGTTCTATTTATTTGTGTCATTACTGCCTTTCCCTTATTGACACTCCTACGGTTAGGCACCTTCTGCCATTCTCCCTAATTTACTTTTTTGGGATCCATTCGAGATTGAAACTTCGGTCTCCTTAGTTCAGCCAGTTCCTCCCTACACCCCATTCCTTCAGTATCAACTTCATTATGCAATTTTTGTTCTCCCTCTTTGTCAGGATTTCCTTTTTGAGCTGCTCTTACATGAACTTCTGATTGTTCCTGTCTACCTTCCTCCATCTCCAGGTTAGGTTGGTTCATAACACTATCATCCTCTGCCATTATAGTGTCTCCTGCATTTGCAGTATTCTTCATCTGTTTCTTCTTAATTTTCCCTTCACATTCAAAGGGATTGTGTTCAAATTACTTATAGTGACAGCAGTAGCTAGAAAAGGTCTCATAAAGTACCATTTGTGTGTACCGGGTGCTCCCAGGCATTTTCACCTCAAAGCTTGTCACAGGTTGTCTAGACACATCAACTTCTACCAACAGTTGTGTATAGCTAACTCTTGATTTCTTGCTGGTGATCTTATCCGTGCACAATGGCCTACCAATTCGGGATCCTAACTTTGAAAGCCCCTTCTCATTCTACAGCTTCAAAGGTACATTTGGCAATTGTAACCATATGGGAACTTCCAAAAAATCTTTGTAGTCAAAGGCAAAACCTTGAGCTAGTTTCTTAAGCAGCAGAGTCATCCCATACAAAACATATGGACCTAGTACTAATACATTAGTGCGATCCTCCTCTGTGTCAAATTGAAAAATTATCCATCCTTGATTATGTGGTAGGATTTTACACTATACATTCCATTTCACAGTCAATCCTTCAAGAGACTTCATTCTTGGGAATCTCCCCGTGTAACATCCCACAAGACAATATTCCCACTCTAGTTCAATTTGTGCCACGTCTTCTTCCTCCATGGTAACTTCATCATTGGCCCACACATAGTTTAGCTGCATCCCTTGTTTTAATTCTCTGTTTTTCCTGAATAGGCTTATATAAGAAGGCTTAGTTGTTCCTCCACCATGCATATCTGAAGTTGGGTCTGGTATTCTGTCAAGCACCTTCGGGGTTTCTTTTTCAATCTCTGACTCCGAAGCTTCAGAATGTGCATTTTTCCCGTCCGAGTCTTCATCAGAGGTAGTTGACTCTTCAACATTGTCAACTCCACCTTTTCTCACTCCACCAGTACCCATATTTGCAATTTTCCTTTGTAGCCCTACTTCATTATTCTCTTCACCCACCAATCCCTCCTGCATTGTTTCTCTACATGTATTATCCCTCTTTTCCCTGGTTCCAAATTTTTTATCCTATCTACAAATCACTGTATTGTGCATGCCCACTGCTTTCATTGTCAATTGTTTTTCTCCCTTCGCTTCCTTATTGCCCTAAAACTTGTCTTACAATGTATCTCTTGCCACACCCTCTTTGTTCACTCTCGTATCCAAGTTCAGTTCATTTTTATCTCCCACAATATTTTGCGCATTAGCCTGTCTCATAGCCTGTCTATGAGAAACCTAGAAAATGTTATATTAAAAGTCATGAAAGTATCGCCAATTTATATAGTAAACTTAGGCTCCTAATTCTTGATTTTGTGCTTAAATTAATCCTTGAGTGTGTACTTGTATTTTATGCAATTTGAAAGTAAAAATTATTACAAATTGATATTAATTGCACTATTAATTTTTCTGAGAACAATTGATACTACAAATTGCTATTATTGATTGTAGGAACCTCAAGGAGAAGGCAGTCAATGTGCTAAAATGAAGCCAACAAGAGCAAAGGCGCTGCAGGACTTTCACTGCGGCAAAGCAGACCTATCGCCGCGACAAAACATGAAGAATCTAGGCTAAACTTTCGGGAAAAGTTCGCCGCGGAAAAAATTAATTATTTCGCTGTGGCGAAGAATCTAGCAAAGGGCAAAACCTTTTGGGAAAAGTACACCGCGACGAACTTATCTGTCGCCACGTCGAACCGTCGAAAACCTAGACCATATTTAGCAAAATCCCTCACTGTTTGACCCGACCCACCGATCTATCATTTAGAAACCTACCAAATTAGGTTACAAAATCATCACTGGGAGACAGCAGACACTCTCGACATCCACAGCCGACACTCACACCTCTCATCTCTCTCACTCTTGACCTTCATCCATCAATTCTATCCACTTTTCATCGTCGCCTTCATCATTTGTTGCTGCTGCCATGGATGCTATCGGTGTGCTTACAGTTGTGAGGGTTCCCGAAGTGATGCTTGGCTAAGCACCATTTTCTCTTGAAGATGTAGCGATGGCTTGAGTTCGATGGGCTTCAAAGGGGAGTAGTTTTTACATTGTCGTGTTTAACTACATTGTTATGAACTCCTGAGTTAGGATTTATGCCTTGTAGTTAGATTTTCTTGATTATAGTTTAATCAAGTGTTGAACAATGTATTGTGTTATGGATTTGTTTATGTAGAACTTGGAGCTTTAATATATGAAGTCTCATATATGTCTTTTTGGTGATTGTGTTAACTCTCTTTTATCTACCTAGTTGTGTTTGATATTGAGATTATGCTTGATCCAAATTGACCACTTGCATTAGCTTATCCATTAACACACACTAAGATGCATTTAACAACGTTTTAAGAAATGGAGTTCATTGATTAAAATCTTGGATTTAAAGAGTTCTTTAAGGTTCATTATTTGAAAACTTAGTGATTTTTGCTCCCAAAAAGATTTGATTTGAACTATGATAGCTCAAGCTCGTTTTCAAGGGGATTTTATCAATTTGATCATCGTTTGAGTTTTAAATTTTCTTTCCCAAAAATCCAAAAATAACTTTAATACACTTTTCTTTCAATTAGTTCAATTTAGTTAAGTTTTATCAATAATCCAACACCCCCTTTGAAACAATTTAGTTTGCATTTCTTGACAATTAAGCTAGTTTAGATCGTTTGCGCTAGGTTCCGATTAAGTGAGACGACCCGAGATTGCACTCTATATTGCAATCCTTGGAATCAAATTTTTTATTCGGTTTTCAAGTGAATAACCCAAAGACAAACCGCGGATCAAAACTTCATGGTTCATTTTAAATGTCGCAAAATATTAAAATATATTTTATACACCAATATAAACTTTAGGGTTCATTTAATTCTTATGGCCAATGAAATTTCCAATGTACGTAAACATTTGGCATTGATCAAGGTTAGTATTGCATTTGATTCTATTACTGATGAGTAACATTAACCTCCGTAGAGAAGCATCTAACTTATTGTCTGTATGAATGTACGTATATAAAATGCAGACTTTGAAATTCCCCACTAAGCTCAGTCAAGTCTCCAATTCTCAAGATGCCACGACTTTCTGAAACTTACGCTTGCGTCCCTTCCACCGAGCGTGGCCGAGGCGTCCTGATCTCCGGCCACCCCAAGTCCAACTCCATCCTCTACACCAACAATCGCTCGGTCCTTATTCTTAATCTTGACAATCCTCTCGACGTCTCCGTCTACGGCGACCACGCTTACCAGGCCACCGTTGCCCGCTTCTCCCCCAATGGAGAGTGGATCGCCTCAGCCGACGTCTCCGGTACCGTCAGGATCTGGGGCGCCTACAATGACCACGTCTTGAAGAAGGAATTCAAAGTTCTCGCTGGCCGGATCGACGATCTACAGTGGTCTCCCGACGGCTTGAGGATCGTCGCTTCTGGTGATGGCAAGGGCAAGTCTCTTGTTCGCGCCTTTATGTTAGTCAGACTACACTTCCCACTCATTCATCTATGTGCATGCCTATCTATCACCTTAAGTTTCTTTCTCTTTTGTGTAAATTTTTGTTAGGTGGGATTCGGGAACTAATGTGGGGGAATTCGACGGGCATTCAAGAAGAGTTCTGAGCTGTGCGTTCAAACCGACTAGACCGTTTCGGATAGTGACGTGTGGAGAGGATTTTTTGGTCAACTTTTATGAAGGCCCGCCATTTAGGTTCAAGCTGTCTCACAGGTCGTTTTTCTTTTTCTTTTCTTTCTACAAAAAATCGATTGTTATCTACTTGTGGATACTATGTTGGATACTTGTTAGAATTGCTTGAAGAGGATTGATGTTGCACTTTGTTGTCTAACTGCAGGAACCACTCTAATTTTGTCAATTGTGCGAGGTTCTCGCCGGACGGCTCCAAATTTATCACTGTAAGCTCTGATAAGAAGGGAATATTGTTTGATGGGAAAACTGGGGAGAAAATTGGGGAGTTATCATCTGATAATGGACACAAGGGTTCCATTTACGCCGCTAGCTGGAGTCCAGATGGTAAACAGGTACTTGATGATGCCTTATATTTTAAATATGTATAAATGCATCTTTTTTCGTTTTCTGGATTTATGCTTGGTTGTCTCTTCTGATGTTTAGTTACATATTCGTAGTTTGTTTAGAGTTTGATTGCTGGTTGATATAAATGTGGAGCAAGACGAAAATCTCCCTCATTTGGAGTCCTTTGTTTTCAGATTATATAATTTGGGCTTTCCATAGATATTTGTTTTATCATATTGTTGATCTAAAACCACACAAGTCTGTGTGCTGTAATTGTTCTTCTTATGCTTCTACTTTCTTTCCTTGTCCTTTTTTTTTTTGGTCACATATACTTACTAACTTCAACTTGTATAAGTTTCATCATCTACCTTCTTCCAATATTCTACTCAATAGCACATTGCCTTGCTTGACAACTGAATATGTTTTCTGTGTAGGTGTTGACTGTGTCTGCAGATAAGACAGCAAAAGTATGGGAGATTTCAGATGATGGTACTGGAAGCTTGAAGAAGACATTGACTTGTTCTGGATCTGGTGGAGTGGATGATATGCTTGTTGGTTGCCTTTGGCAAAATGATCATCTCGTCACGGTTTCTCTTGGAGGCACATTTACGATTTTCCTTGCAAGTGATGTTGATAAAACTCCACTGCAGATATCTGGGCACATGAAGAATGTTAGTTCATTGGCTGTTCTTAACAGTATCCCAAAGTCTATAATGTCATGCAGCTATGATGGTCTAATAGTCAAATGGATTCAAGGCATTGGTTACAGTGGTAAGATACAGAGAAAAGAGAATTCTCAAATCAAATGCTTAGCTGCTGTTGAAGAAGAAATTGTTACATCTGGATTTGATAACAAGGTAATTAACTTGTATACATGTTCATTTTATGTTGCATTTGGTTCACATTCATTATAGCTCCACTTCTTAGCTGTAATTAGCACAGAAGGTGATCAATTACAAACATATTGAATATTGGCAGCTTGATTTTCTTATATTTTGTGATACTGACCTTGAAAGTAATTCATGTGAAAGGGGAACAACAAGTTCCAAGCTCAATATTTTCTTTATTAACTGTTAGGGTAATAACTTTATGAATATTGTATCTTCTAAGTGACAAAAGAAAACTGCTATAACTTGAGAACAGTCATGTGACTGTCATTTTCAACTGTCCAAAACATAGAAAATTGTAAATAGAGTTTACCTCATGAAAAGAATTTCTTTCTTGTAAGTTTGGATTATACGAGTAGCTAGACTTCTATATCCTTCCTTATGAATTCATTCATGAAATATCTTCATAAAAATGTGGGATCTTCTTTATATCAACAGAAGGATCAATTCGTACAAACATTCTTGCTTGAAGGAAGCGGAACATATTTATTTGCCTGCTAATTACAAATGTTGAATATTAACAACTTCTTGTTCTTACTTTTGCATCTTTGTCTATTCTTTTGGGCAAAAATATTGTTTGTTGGCCATGTACTGTTCAATGTATTCTTCAAGGGGTCAGAGAACCATGAAAATATTGTGTGCTTCTTTGACATTCAAAGCAAGGCTGTACTTACCCTTCAAGGTTCATAGTGTTGGTGGCAGTCCTTATTGATACGCAGCTTGCTAAGATTAGCCTTAACCTTTTCTTTCTTTTGATAATTTGGAATCCACTTACTCCTCTATATTTTTAATCCATGTTATCCTCAAATGGCTTGTCGATAAAATATCTCCAACTTTTTTCTGAGTCCTTAATTGCAGGAAATGATTTTTTTGTTCTTTTGTTTTTTGTTTTTTTGGTATCATCGTATGATGTTTTCCTCTCTCCCTTTTTCTCGTTCTTGTTTACTTCAATTAAAAGAACTTGTATGTTAAACATTATTCTGAATGAAGTCAATTTATTTCTTTTATTTAGTTGGCAAAACAATGTGCTTTGTCTCTTTCTATGATTATTGATTTTTGTCAATTCTGAAACGTAGATATGGAGAGTCCGTTTGCGTGGGGATCAGTTTGCAGATTCAGATTCAATTGACATTGGCAATCAACCAAAAGACTTGAGTCTTGCCCTTCAATCTCCTGAGCTTACTTTGGTTGCAATTGATTCAGGTGTTGTCATGCTACGTGGTAGCAAAGTAGTGTCTACAATAAGTCTTGGTTTTACTGTGACTGCATCTGCAGTTACACCAGATGGAACTGAAGCAATTATTGGTGGGCAAGATGGTAAATTGCACATATTTACTATCATGGGTGATACACTTGCTGAAGAAGCAGTCCTTGAGAGACATCGGGGTCCTGTCACTGTAATACGCTACTCTCCAGATGTTTCAATGTTTGCATCTGGTGATGCAAATAGAGAAGCTGTGGTTTGGGATCGAATCTCTAGAGAGGTGAGTTTGCACTCATCTTAATGGGTGATCTTTTTAATTTTATCTGTTCTTGAGAATTACTATTTCAAACGTTCAATTTATTTGTTAAGATGCAATGTAAGGGTGACCTAGGTAATAGTGATTAGACTATTAAAGGGTTTGTACTTATTAATGATATGCCTTACCCTCAAGTGTCCTTGATGTCCCAGCTTGTTGAGCTCTTGAAAATTTTATGCCTTATGTTTTTGTCAAGAGTTGCAGCATAGCAATTGATGTCGCAGAAATGATTTTGGATAACAGCTGTTCTATGTCGCCTTTTCTTTCAATTCCACCCTGCCCTCCCCTTGTTTTTCTTTTGTTTAGTAGCTGAAGCTTAAACCTAATTCTGCACATGATATATGACAGGTGAAAGTGAAAAACATGTTGTATCACACTGCCCGTATAAACTGTCTTGCATGGTCTCCTAACAGCAGCATGGTTGCCACTGGATCACTTGATACCTGTGTCATTATTTATGATGTTGACAAGCCAGCCTCTAATCGGATGACCATAAAAGGAGCTCACCTTGGTGGTGTTTACGGGTTAGCCTTCACAGATGAACACAGTGTGGTAAGTTCTGGAGAGGATGCCTGCATTAGAGTTTGGACACTGAGCCCACTGTGATAGAATCAAGGATATCCCATTGTGAAGACATTCAGTTGGCGCCTGCTTTGAGATTTCATTTGGATTTGGTTTGTTATCAATTTTGGGTTTCAGTGGGATTAGTGAAAAGAAAACTGTGATTACAAGTTACAACGAACCAAGTGCTCCCGTGAAAAGTAAACTAGCGCTTTCTAGTGCTGTGATTGGCTGAGAGTTTATATTTCTTCCATTTTTGCAGCTTTGGTGTTGTTTCCATTTGAGGTTGAAAAAGAGTATTGGGAGTCTGTATTGCTTTACTCCTTGTAGCAACAACAAAATTTGCCACCCCTCTTTCTATTTATTGGCGCTGCAATTTAACATTATGTGCTTCTATTAGCTATTCCAGACGACAGTAGATATCTGAGCCTTTAAGGTAACTTCTGGCAAGTATCTGCACCAGCTTGTGAAAACCCCCAATCTACTTTGCATCTGGGGTAGGAGGGACTTCTGATTGACCGTTTGTTGCTTTATTGCATATAGAAACGATACTAGTTTATGTTGTTGATTATGATAATTTCGTTTCATTTCACCCCCTAATTGTCGTTGCTGCAAGTAGAATAGGTCTACGAATTTTCCATTCAGTCACCTCTCTCATCTTATCCTCAGTAGAAATCTACTATTGTAACAACATGTTTTCTGCACATTTCATAGTTTCTTTGTAGGTTGAACGAACAGTAAGTAGTTCACATCTTCCTTGTTATGAGAATGCCGAAACAGAACCCTTTATGTTTTTAAGGTATTTATTGGTCTATAAGTTAAAAGATGCCAACGTTCTCCTTCATCTGTAACGAGGCAGGCTTAAATTTCTAACTTCGTAGAAAGGCTTAACAGGCCTCCAACCAAAATGTTTGTTCTGTGAACTGGGCTTGTTAATGGCCCAAACTGTAGTACTATGAGAACTGGGCTCATGTCAAAAAGGAAAAATACTGGGAATTTTCTTTAAATTTTCACTAGTAACATACAAATTAGTGATGTCATGAGCAACAAATGAACCCAAAAAAAAAATAGGGCTTAGTTTGCAATAGCCTGAGCTCTTTTTTATTTTGACCTGAGTTAGGTTAAGACCAGATTGGGTAGCGTTTGAACAACACATGTACCATACCATTATATTTGTTAAATAGGAACGCCTACTTAAGTTTAATAAGAGATTCCTCCCCAGCGTTGATGGATAGAGAAAAGATCCTTAGATCCAAAAGCAAGAAAAGGAACGTTAAACTCAATGGCATCCTCCACAAAATTGTAAGCTTTGACCATTTCTTTGATTGTACAATAGAAACTCAGGAGCTAAACAGAAGAATTTTGTACAAGAAACTAAAACATAAGACGAAGATCGTTTATATGCATGAATTTTTGCGTATGAAGTCCAAAGAAATGCATTATCTAACAAAACTTGAAAAGAGTAGGGGTAGGTGGTGCTTTAATGGTGACTTAAATATATAGGTGCAAGAGAAACTTAATGAAGCTTGGAAGAGAGATGAGAGATTGATAGATGCATATTTGACCATATTTATACACCTATATTTGATGTATTTTGCTTGATATTTTATAATTTTGTTACATATTTGATACTTAATTCGCTTCAAGTACATTTATAGGTCCTAATTACCTTTATGGATCAAAAGGAGAGGAATTCGGGTAAAATCGTGACATAAAACGAAGATTTGAAGCAATTAAAAGATACATAGCCATGTATATGGCCGTGTAAGTCTCAAAATATGTAAAAAAAAAAGTCACGATTTAAAGTATTTTTGGAGATACACAGTTTAATACATGATTGTGTATCAGACCGTGTATGTCCCAGAAATCCTAGAAATTGTTATAAAAGGATGTGAGCACATGCCAATTAAGGGAGCAGACTCTTGGGGATGATACCAGACTTAGAGAACGTCCCAAAGGGATGATATTGATCCAGAGAAATGGAAAACATGAAGAAATCATAAAAAAATCCAATAGATTATAACATCAATCTCAAACTTGCAAGAACATTCGATAGAAGAGAAAGATAGATTTAGAATTATGAACTCTTTTTTTTTATTCTTTTTTCTTCCAGTTTATGTTTGATTTCATTTTTTATTATGTATAACAAAACATCTTTAGTGTCTAAGTAAGATGAACCTTAGTTTGTGCTATAACATGTTTTGATTATTTTATCTAATGTAATTATTTTGATTGATCTATTGTGATTCAATTATATGTTTAATATATGTTCTAATAGATCCAAAATATTAGTACATAATCTAATTACATAAGATAGAGATTAAGAAATCCTATGTATGAATAGATCTACTGCAATTGAAAAGAGTTGATTGCAAACCTAAAGATAGGTCAACATAAATCATCTAGATTAGGATTAAACTTAATAGCGAAATTCACAAATCAGTAAAACAATCTTAGTACCCATAACTTGAATAATATCAGTTGATAATTCTAAGATTAGTTGTTAGTAGTGTCAAGTGAGTTATTAGCATACAATAGGAATTTTCACAATCCAATAGTTAATAAAATAATTGCATAATAAAAGGTTAATTATTTAATAGTTTTAGGGGGATTTATTACCTAAATACTAATTCCTAATATTGATTGTTTTCTAAGTGGGATTTATTACCTAAATACTAATTCCTAATATTGATTGTTTTCTAAGTGATCTATTTCATTTAAGTGTTTAATATTATTGCTTATTTTATTTTAATTATTAAGTTTTATTTTCTTAATTAAAATCCAAAATCTAATATGTAAGTTGGCTAATATAAGAATGGTAATTACTAGCAATTACTATATTCATAGGATCAACTTGTACTTACCGGTACTAGCTACAGCTACGCTGAGTACTTGCAGTTAATTTTTGTCACCATTGTTGAGGACATTGATATTAGAAACACCTTAATGCTATTACTCTAGTCATTATTTTTATAATTATTTTTTTATTGTATCTTGTGTATTTTTGGCTTATTCATTTAATTATCTTTTGAACTTCTTTACATTAACAGTGTATTTGTAGTTTATTTTAGGATTTAAGATTTAACGTCATCACTGCAACTCACAATGGAAGGATGAAGCAGATAGTAGTCTTATAGAAGCTACGATGTGTCTTCACAATATATAACATCACCATATAGGAACGAGAGGTTTTCTCATATGGTTTCGGAGGCTCAATGGACATCCATGATGTATTATGCCATTTGTGGGAGTAACCGATATAATCATGAATGTCGAGCACAATCCATATATGGGAGTAACGAGCGTGTACAATCAATCTTAAGGTGCACTATACGAAATGGTTATAATTCAAAATGGAGCAACTCTTATGCTTATGGATGGAATAATTACACTCTAGCTGAATATTTATAGCACCAAGCACCTCAAATTAAGGAGCCAGCTCTGGAAAATATGATGGCCAATTTTATTCAAAAATCAATCATAAGATATTAGGAAACTGAAGCTCATATACAAAATAAGGTTAATCGGATTGACCAACTAGCAAAGATAATATTTGACAAGATGGCTTCATGGATGAAGTAGCATTCCAAAAAGATGAGAAGGTAAGTACTGCTATTGTAAAGGATGAAGATATGACAAAGGTAGCAGATGTAGAAGAAGAGGAAGTCTCCCTTAAAGAAGAGGAAGTAGAGGACTGGAAAATGATAATTGGAGAAGAAGAAGAAGAGCTAGAATCCTTTGTCCAAAAGAGAAAGAAGAAGAGTGGGAAAAGTTAGTTGAGAAAGAATTGGCACAGGAACCATATAAGGAAACTACTGATAAGTCATTGGTAGTTACCTTGAGTACGGAGGGTCCCTACTTCCTTAAAGACAAACTGTTTGAGTTAGTCGATGATTCAAGGAGTTTTGTTATCCATTAGTTTATTAACAAATTTTCATTAAAAAGGGTAGTAATGCATGTGATTGGATTGATTAATTTTTATAAATTATGTCCTAATGATTATCTTGCAACTGCTTTGTGGAGAAACGAGCGGAAGCAAGCCACTGATCATAGATCTAGGATGATGATAATGTGTAGGGTAGGTCGAGCTACCGAAGTTAAACAAGCATTGCATGGGAGGCACACCATGAATTAGGCTACTTTTATTTTAAATTTTATGTTATTTTTATTTTCATATTTAGTATTTATTTTTATGTTATTATTTTTATCCCCTTTTCTTTTTATTTTGCAAGGATGTTAGTTTAATATTGGATGGATCAGAAATTAGAAAAATTGTCATATTCTAGAAATTTTAATAACAGAGATTATAATAGGCTTAAGAAAGTCAGGAAAATGTTTAGCTTCTTCCCTACACTTAAACTTGTACATTATAATCTATTATAATCTCTGTTATTAAATTTTATTAACTGATATTCTGAATTAATTAAAATTTGTCCATTAATACTTTACTTCATTGTTGAATATTGATTTGAATTAGTACGTGAAAGGATGATAGTTATAATAAAATTGCTTTTATAAGTCATATTTTTAGTAATCATTGAGATAGTCAAATTAAATGAAAATTACATACTATTTACATCTATTAACCCACCCTTTTTGTGAGCTTTTGATCCTAAGAGCAAATTTTGAAAAAAATTTAAGCTCTTTTATTCCTTTCACTTGTTTTATCATGCATAGTCGGATTATTCTAGAACTTGTTTTTATTATACATATTGAGACAATATTTGTTCAATTAGAACCATGGAAGTGATAAAGACATTTAGATTCAATAGTTTGTTTTAGCCTATTTCTTTGATAATTACAATACCTAAAATTTATCTTTAGAAATAATCAAGTTGATCGTGTCTATTTCATTGATTATAACCAATCAATAACCTTTATTTACCCTATTTTCCTTTGAAGCCTTTTTATTGTTTTGAACCCTGAAGGTTATTCACATTATTTTGTTATTTGAAACTTGAAATTTTGAAATTTCCATTATTTCTTTAATTGTGGTACTAAATGCTTGGAAAATTATTGTGACTCAAAATTAAAAAAACTAGCATAGAAAAAGAAAAGAAGAAAATTATATAGTACCAGTGGTTTCATAATGAATGGATCTGTGTGTATTATGAACAAGTTTCATGTAATGTCTCTTTTGTAAATTTCCTTCAATTCACCCTTTTTATGATCCCAATCGTACTGTACCTAAGCCCTATTACAAACTTTATAAAAATCCTTTGATTTTTGTTTTTAGTTTATGCATAAGTGGTGGAGACATAACTATATTACAAGCCTATAGTAAGAGTTTTCCTGTGCATTGATTGAGAGTTTGAAACTTTTCACCCTAAACACTTATGTGCATTGAGTGAAATCTTGGTGAGGGTGTAATGGTATATGCTTTTGATTTCAATGAGATTATCAATGTGATTACTATTAATATTGACTAAGGAACGCAATTTTAGGATAACTTGTTTTTAATTGTATGTTAATTTGACTCAATATGATAGGATGATTTATGGCATGAATAGAAAGATCAAGATTAATGAAGGTTGGAGTTGTAAGATTTATAATTTTGATTATGGTTTTCTTGAGGACAAGCAAATGCTTAAGTATGGAGATGTTTGATAGATGCATATGAGACCATATTTATACACCCATATTTGATGTATTGTGTTTAATATTTTGTAATTTTGTTATATATTTGGTACTTAATTCACTCCAAGTGCATTTATAGATTATAATTGCCTTCATGGACCAAAAAGAGACAAATTTGACTGAAATCGTGGCATAAATCAAAGATTTGAAGCAATTAGGAGATACGCGGTCGTGTATATGACCGTGTAAGTCTGTCAGAATATGTACAATCACAATTTTAAGTGTTTTTTCAAATACATGGTTTAATACATGACTGTGTACCAGATTGTGTATGTCCCAAAAACCCTAGAAATTACTATAAAACGATGTGAGCATAGGGAAATTGAGGGAGTAGACTTTTGGAGACAATTCCATACATAGAGAATGTCCAAAAGGGACAATATTGATCCAGAGAAGTGGAAAACATGAAGAAATCATCAAAAGATCCAATAGATTACAACATCCTCAAACTTACAAGAACATTCGATAAAAGAGAAAGGGAGATTTAGAATTATTAACTCATTTTTTAAATCATTTTTTCCAATTTATGCTTGATTTCATTTTCTAGTATGTGTAACTAAATCCTTAGTGTCTAGGTGAGATGAACCCTAGCTAGTTTATACGATAACATGTTTTGATTCTTTTATCTAAAGCAATTATTTTGATTGATTTATTGTAATTCAATTATGTGTTTAATATGTTCTAATAGATCTGAAATATTAGTACATAATTTGATTTCATAAGATAGAGATTGAGAAATTCTGTGTATGAATAAATCTGTTGTAGTTGAAAAGAGTAAATTGCAAACCTGGAGATAGGTCAATATAAATTCTCTAGATTAGGGTCAAATCTTATAGTAAAATTTACAAATCGGTAAAGCAATCTTAGTACGTTTAACCTGAATACTATTGATTGATAATTCTAAGATTAGTTATTAGTCTCAAGTGAGTTATTAGCATACAATAGGAATTTTTATGGTCTAATAGTCAATAAAACAATTGCACAATAAAAGGTTAATTATTTAATGGATTTAGGGGGATTCATTAACTAGAAACTAATTGTTGATATTGATTATTTTCTACGTGATTTCTTTCTTTTATGTGTTCAATGTTATTGCCTATTTTGTTTTAATTGCTAATTTTATTTTCTTAATTAAAAATCAAAAACCAAAATCCAATCAGTAGGCTAGATAATAAGAGAAAAGTAATTACCAATAATCATTGTCTTCATGAGATTGACCCGTACTTGCCAGTACTAGCTATAACTATGTTGTGAATTTGCAAATTTGTGACTAATTCAACATTTGCCTTAAGTATAGAAAAGTCCAATCAGAGACATGAGAATAAACTAGGTTGGAGATGAGAGCAACAACAGGTGGAGGGCAAACAAGAGATAGCAACAGGAAAGAGAGCTAGAATAATAGAGATAGAATTTTGGGTTTTCATTCACAAAATAACATTGACTTGTGTTATAAGGAGTTTAAACTTTAAGCCAAACTAAGTCTTGAAGCCTGAGTTCAATTTTGTCCTATATTCATCGAGCACCTTCTTAGCACTAATTTCTTATTATTTTATTGTCAAAACGTGAATATAAATGATAAAGCTAAAGGATATTTTAGGCTGTCCAGAATTGCTTATGCTTCCATTATATTGACAAATTTGCGCATAAATCATTGACGTCTAATGTTTATTGCATGTCTAAGTACACCTTCACCAAGCTACCAAAGACCATTTACAAAAAAAAAAAACAAGAATAGTTAATGTTCCTTAGTAGGCATGCCACCATTATGCCATATCTTATTGGCTAGAAACAAATCAGGGTCAATAATTATTTTACCAATTTAGAGTGAAGCATAGGGGCTCATAGATCTCCCCCACCTAAAGAAGTCGATGTCCTTGTTTAGAGATTTTCAAGATATACTTTTATTTTGTCTCTAAATTGTCATAAGTATCTTTCTCCTATGTTGATTTTGCTACATCCTTCTTTTTCCATTACATAAAAAATTATATCGATTCTTCTTATGTTATCCCAATAAATGACGATTAAGTATATTTTTATTTCATCATTGAACTATTTTTCACCTTTTTAGGATCATGATTAGACTTACTCCTTTATGGTTCTTGGCTATCTTTAAGTGTTGGGTCCGTGTTTTGCGTACTTAGCTCAATGGTAAGAGGCGTGCATGTAAATGCAACAAAACCTTTGAAGGTTATGGCCGCGTGCAAACTTGGGGTATGCGGGGCCTAGTTTGCCCCGATACACAAAACACAGACCCAATATTAAAAGGCGCCTTTTAATGTTGGATCCGTGTTTTGCATACCGGGGCGAACTGGGCCCAGCGTACCCCAAG
>JAOSBL010000007.1:9306076-9324938 GCA_027568915.1 Erythroxylum roraimae
CTAAAATTAGAATAATATATTTAATTTACTACTATTTCTTATTTAATAAGGATTCCTATCATAATTTAAATTTCAGCCCTTATTATCTTTGCTGTCAACTCAATTCTCATCCTTCATCTCATCAAATTAAGGCTTGTGGTTGACAATTTTTCTTCTTTTATTTCTTCTATAGACTTTAAGTTCTTCTGCATCAGAAAGTTACTAGTAAAATTTGGCGTGATCTTATTGCATTATAATTTTATATTTGCTTTGAAGTCCTTCCTCCTTATGTACAGTGTTCTTCAATTTACAGATGTGTTATTCCTACCAATATCTGGTCTTATTGGTTCTAACATGAAATCAAGAGTGGACAAAAGTGTATGTCCATGGTGGGATGGCCCCTGCCTTTTTGAAGCTCTTGATGCTGTTGAAGTTCCTCCACGAGACCCAAAGGGGCCTTTTAGGTAATATTTACACTCTTATGGCAATCAATTCATTTATCGTACTTGTCCTATCAAAATTTATTTTGCTCAATGTGAATTTTGTATTTAAACTGGATTTGTGTTGGCTGGTCCATTTATGTTTAGGTCATGATTCATGCAATAATTGAAAATTTTTGCTATCCATTTCAATCTGACTTGAATTTTCATTCTTGATCTTGGAATAGTTGGTATCCTAGTAGCTTTTAAGCTAACATATTAGTGCTAGTTATTCTGTAAGGATCATGGAACCACAATATAGTTTGCTCTTCAAATCTCATAGTGTTTTGATTTCTAGCAACTTGACTTTTTTTTTTTTTTGGACTGCTTTTCACCTCCATGACGTACTGTTGAACTTAATATTTAACTTGTAGGATGCCTATCATTGACAAGTTTAAAGATATGGGAACAGTTGTTATGGGAAAAGTAGAATCTGGTACTGTGACTGAGGGTGATTCATTGTTGGTCATGCCAAATAAGGTGAATCACCTGTTCCTTTGACTCTACACTATTTCTTCTTGCTTCACTGTATTCCTTCTCCTCATCTTCTCATAATCAAGGGGTAAAAGTGATAAAATGATTATGCAGACTCAGGTCAAAGTTGTTGCTGTTTATATGGATGAAAACAAGACAAGGTGTGCAGGACCTGGAGAGAATCTAAGAATTAGATTATCTGGAATCGATGATGAGGATATATTGGCTGGTTTTGTATTGTCAAGTGTTGGTAAGCTCGAAGTCCTGTTCTTGAAATCCTTAATGAAATATGAATGTGTCTAATGGGTTTAAGGGCTAACTTTTTGCTCCAATTAGTTGATTTTCTTTATTTTCATAGGCCTTAACTGGCTTTATTACTTGTCCTCTACAAGATTAAAATTTGCTTTGTTTCTTGTTTATGCAGCAAAGCCAATAGCAGCAGTGATGGAGTTTGTTGCACAGTTACAGATACTCGAACTTCTTGAAAATGTATGCTTCTAGTATTATTTTTGGTAATTTTATGCTAAGCTTCTTGGTACTACATTTTCTGAAGTGCATATCATCAACACGTCTACTTTAGGCAATTTTTACTGCTGGCTACAAGGCCGTATTGCACATCCATTCTGTAGTTGAGGAATGTGAGATTGTTGAGCTGCTACAGCAAATAGATCCAAAGACAAGGAAACCCTTGAAAAAGAAGGTCCTTTTTGTGAAAAATGGTGCTGTTGTTGTCTGTCGGATTCAGGTACATGAGCAAGACTTTGTAATTAAAATGCTTCGAAAATTGAGATTAGTTTGTCTTGAGTCTTGGTTTTGATTATTATGTGATTTGGTACATATTGAACCATTTTCAGCTTTCCATTTCAAATGAAATTCCACTTGAAACTCAGCGTTTATATTGCTGTGGGTTTAATTATGTTCTACCAGGTAAATAGCTCAATATGCATTGAGAAATTCCAAGATTTTCCTCAACTTGGAAGGTTCACTCTTCGCACTGAAGGTAAGTAGATGGATGCTATTTTATCTTGATTCATGATTTAATCATGACTAGTTAATACCATTCTGTCTATTTCAGGGAAAACAATTGCTGTGGGGAAAGTCACTGACCTTCCTTCAGGATCAAGTTAAACAAAATTTGTATTATAGATGAGTATGTTTCATCAGTATTTCTTATCCTTGCAGTTAGTTTCCGGGTTTCTTCAAAATTTCCGCTAGTATTGTTTCTTGGTCTGTCTGGAATTATTAGTTACATTGGAATAATATCAAGTGCTTAGCTGTTTTTACCGCTGATGGCTTCTTATTTTGTCAGAAGATAATTACTCCAGATCCTGGAAATTGATTTAGACAAGGAATGTTGATTAAAATATATTTTTCTGTATTTAATCATTTCTTGTTTTGAGGTCTGTTCTAAATAATCATATATAGAGGTTAGCAAAGATGGGAGTGGATCCTCGGTTTGAATAAGTCTGTTCCAACTCAATTCTGCCACAATTCGCTGAAGCTAGAAGAGAGCCGATTGATAGACAACAGAATTAGGTTTTATTAAACGACGTCGTATTGTGGCGGAATAGGGTTGGAACAAATTTATTGAAACAGAGGACCGCACATACTACAAAACTACTAATTTGATCTCTTAATTTTTAGGTTCTGATGATGAATTTATTGTTTCAGGTTTGAGTCTGGAGAATGCTTTTGCGCTCTCCAAAGATTGGCAACACCTCAAGGAATATGTTAACTGAGAGAGATAAAGAAACAATGTGGCCTGCAAGTTCTATGTTCGCAAATCCCGCTTTTACAGGGTATTGTATGCCTTAGGTGTCTGAATTTAGAGAATTCCCCGATTCACCAATTGTCTTGAGCATAATCTCTCTTTAAAGTTTTAACTCAATGTGTGTGCTTTTGATATAAGGCGACAAAGTCGAACTTATTGTTTTGTGGCTTACAGAAATATAGTTGTTTCATGTTACATAAATATCTTCTTGTATAGTACTTGGAATATCAATGCCTCTCCGCGTGGAGCTCAGCATATATATTATGTGAGGCATGGATTTGGTGATGTCGGTTAGCATATTACTTGTAATTTTTTTTCAACTATATGGGATTTTAATTGAAATGAAATTGGCCTTAGCCTTCTTAGGTGAGAAGCAACATTCACGATTTAAGAGGGGGAGTTATATCTAAGGATTATGAAAGTAAATTTATTGGTTATAGTATTGTAAATAGCTTATTCAACTTGTAGCTTTTGACCCTTGCTTACTGCTTCAATTTGGCATTCTTGGAGCTTACAAAATTTAGGGATGGCAATGGCCAGTTTATAGGCTTTTTTTGCTAATTTTTTTAGAATAATTTTTTTAAAAAATTGAAAGTGTAAAACAAATTAATCTTTACAGAAAAAGCATTCCAAAAACAAGTGCGTACTAATACTGGTTCATCGAAGGCATAAGTTATGTGTAACTCGATAGTAGTCTATTGTCATATCTATCGTGAGAGCAACCGCTATGTGAATTGGCTAACCACATATGCTGAATATTTTGTACTAGGAATTACTTTTTTTTCCCTTCTACCAATCGGGTGTCATATTATCCTTTTAGAAGATATGTCGGGAATTTGTTTCCTTAGACTTGTTATGTAATCGTTTGTTTTTCCTCTCTTATATTCAAAAAAAATTTAAGCTAATAGTATCTGCCATACTACTTTACACTAACATTTATAAAGTGATATTATTTGCATTCTAATATGTTTCTGTTAGTTGTGCATAATAGCGCCTTTACCATATTTTGATGTATGAAAATAACGCAGCGTACCTATGAAATGCTAAGTTAGCTCTTTTGTAATTTTAAAATAAATTAAAATTTACCAAGAATGTTCAAATAATAGTGAGAATCGACAGCTTGAAGATTGGCGAAAAACTGCTTGATCTTGGGGTTTTAGCACAACAATACTACATCAATGGTGGTTAATTATTTGGTGATTGAGTACTGTGTTGAAGATGGAATCCGACTTGGGTCCAAACCCAGAGCTTTGTGCTTAGGAGTTGGGGGTGGAACTCCACTCATTTCCTAAGAACCAAATTGTGAGGTTGTCGGGTTGGAAATGGATGAGGAGGTCATACGGGTTGGACGAATGTAATTTGGGTTGGAAGATTGTGATATAGTGGTTCATGTCACAGATGTTATATAATTTGTACACAAACTATATTGTGGTGACCCGAAATTTGTATCCAACGAATTTGTACACAAACTAGCTTGTGGTGATAATGACTGATTTGAATGCATGGGATTCTTCGACTAGTATAAGGGCACCTCTTGTACTAAGAAATAATACCATGCTCTCAACATTTATGTAATAGAAGTAACGATCAATTTCATAGAGAGTTCTTACTCTTATTTTATGTGCTTTCCAAATAAAAACAAGTAAGGGAGTTTTGGTTGTGATAAAAGCAATATAAAAATATATCTAACAGGCAATGCAAATTGAAATATGGAGGAGTCAACAGAAAATAGAAAATGAACCTTGCTCTACGCCACATCTATCTTGAAATTATATATCGATTGTCAATACAAAGGAAATTACTTTATACTTTGAATATTTACCATTAAAATTAATTTCTATCTCTTGTTAATTGTAATTAATTAGAAAGAAACCATAATCTAGTTAATCTTAACTTATGAATAACCTTAACAAACATACCTAATATTCAATTATGTAATAACTATAAGAAGTTGAGAGATCAATGAAACAAAATAACATATATAGCCTATGAGATTGTATTCAATTAAGTCAATTTTCTTTCCTAAGATTTAAGAATCCTGAAACACAATAGTCCATTAAACCTAGTCGCTCTAAAGATTAGATGGATTAAAAAATTACGTATTTAATGTCTAACCTAGCAATAAATTATTATAAGTAATAAACTAGTAGGTATCCCTAGTAATTAAACAATCATAAAAGATAAACATATAAAAACAATTGATACTCAAAATATAAATTGAATAATGATAGTAAATTAAATCTCACAATTTTATACATCTCAAGATTTTAGTTTTTTTGACCAAGTGTACAAAATTAGCCATGTAAGGCTATGGATGAGATAAGAAATAAAGAAAAGTCAAAACAATATCTCACCTAAGGCTTAGAAAAACTTAAGATGAAAAAATAAACTAAAACTTAGAGTTTTAGCTCTTTAAATAAAAGGACTCCGCATCAATTTGGTAGAAAACATAGTCGTTCAATAGGCTATAAATCTCTTTGCTTCTATCTACAGAAGGACATAGACTCAAGTACAAGCATACCTAAGATTATGGATCTTTCTATCAAACTCTAGGAATTCGTGATATGTGATTATATTGTGTTTTATAGGCTTTAGAGTGTGTTTTTAAGTGTTTTCTTAGGCAATAATCATGTGTTTAGGATTTAGATTTATGTTTTGTTAGTTTTCTTGTGTATTTATTTGATTATTGTTGATTGGGGGCAAGAATTTAATCTTAATGCATATTTTAGGAGATATTTAATACGTTTGGTTAATGAGTGGAGACAAGAAACTTGAAGAAAAAAAGAAGAAGAAGCTGGAGAAGGAGATGGGTCACAATTGTGCACCTACGCGACGTGTAGCATCAATGTTCGAGAGATGCAAACTCTCTATCATTATCATGCAAGGTGTGCACGATCGTGATAGAGCATGCACGAGGCAGCCTAATTTTGCAATTAAGTCCATATGTACACCAACTTCTCCAATTTAGTTTTCTAAGTGTCTAATAAGTCTATAAATCATGTCTAATCACCTCTAAGACATTAGAACACATTTAATTTAACCACCATGGTCTTATCCATCCGATGGACTCGGTTTTACACACTTAAAAGCTTATGTATCGGAAATTTTCAAGATTTCGCATACCGATGAACCCTAAGTTCATGTAGGGCATATAATGACATCACTGGAATATGTACCAAAAGGATTCAATTACATATTTAAACTCATATACAACCATGTATATATCAATATACAGTAGTATCTCTAAATACAGAACAACACAAAAGGCTCGGAAAATCCGGTGTTAAACAGCCGATGCACGATTGTGCAAGAGAATTTTTTCAAGTCGTGAGATTTTTTTATTGATAATTCAGGGCTATTTTTGGAACAAAACAAGTGGAGAAATCCTAAAAAGAGTCTAATAAGGATCAAGAAGTATAAAAGGCAAAGAAAAACACAAAAGAGGTAGTTGGAAATATCAAAGAAGAGATCAAAGAGAGAAATTCCTAAAGAACAAGATGGCATATTTTTCGAGCTTAAAGACAAGAAAAAGAAGACATTCAGAATTCAAACTTCTACTATATTATTTTCTTTCCTTATTATTATTGAATGTTACTGATGAATCAATTAGGATATATAGTTTCAGCTTTGGATTTCTAAACTTATTTTAGTGATTACTCTTGAATTGATTGTTAAACTTTACATTCTTGATTTAACAGAGATATCGTTTTTGGTGTTTATCATTTTATATTTAATCTGAATTGAGAGGTTAGATTGAATTATATGTGTTGTGTTACGTAGCAAAAGTTGATACCATAATAGACCTATAAACATCAGATTAATAGGCAGTTAAAGAGAAATCTTAATATTTATTAGTTACCTTTAAGATAGCTTCAAATCTAACTGAATAGTTAGGAAAAGTTTTGATAGATCATGAGGTTGAAATTAAATTTTACCTATTTTAATTTGGACTACTTAGTTAGATCTCGAGAAAGGGTAATCATAAATATTGGATATCTGGGTTCAAGTATCATTAAATTAAAAAGGTGAAGTGAAACAAAACAAGGATAAAAGTAATTCCTAAGTTTTCATCATTGATTAATCAACAAATTGATTGCTTCTTGTTTAATTATTCAATTATTCAATTATCTTTAGTTTCAGTTTATTTTCTAATTATTTTATCATATTGTTGTCCTTAAAGAAAGTGTTACAAGAATTATTAGGTGACTAATACAATTCTTGTGGGAACAAAACTTTTTTATATTAACAAGTATTTTGCGTCATTGTCAAGGACTGTTAAGTTAGCATCTAGTTCAATTTAAGTTGCTTTGGTTTAAGGATTTTAACACTTTTCTTGTGTGATTGTAGGTGTATGAACATGATAGCATTAAGGAGTTCATGCAAACTCTTATATACATAAGTTTTCGACTTCACCAAGTAAGAGAGGGAGATTCAAAAAGTAAGATGTCAAGAAGCTATAAAGAGATTAATGGTAGAAAAAGGGAACTAAGGAGGACAACAAGAACCCTTGTAGACTTTATAAGGCTAGGGTTCAATGCTAATCAACAAAAGGTAGCGAGACCACTAGTGTAGACAAATAATTTTGAAATTAAACAAACCTTGCTAAACATATTGCAAACTAATGTCCATTTTTATAGACGAGCCAATAAGGATCCTAATGTTCATTTAGTCAATTTCTTGGAGATATGTGACACATTTAGTTATAAAGAGTTATTAAAGGATGCACCAAGATGAGGTCGTTTCTATTCACGCTTAAAGATTAAGTCAAAGTGTGGATGAATTCTTTTAGCTTAGAGAATAGGACAACATGAGAGCAATTGGTACAAGCCTTTTTGGTTAAAGGAGATAACAAATTTCAAACAAAGTGAAGGGGAATCACTGTATAAAGTTGGGAAAGTTTCAAGAAGTTGCAAAGGAGCTACCTATATCATGACTTACCTAAAGAGTTCCTTTTGCAGACCTTCTCCAATAGAGTAAATCCACCTACTAGAGATACCATTGATACTGCAACTCATTACTGATGAAGACAATTGATGATGCACATGATTTGTTGGAGGAGATGGCAAACAATAACTGTTTATAGACGTCAAAAAGGAGTAAATAACAACCAACCTTTAAAGATCAGAAGGGGTGCATGTTGTTGATTCATTGATAGCATTACAGACGAAAGAAACAAACCTCACTAAGTAAATAAATAGTATAAAAGCCACTTCATCCAGCCCACCCAAAGCAATACAATAAGGATGTGAACTGTACAATCAAGAAGGCTATGTTACAGCTAATTGCTTCCTAATATAGAGCAATAACATAGAATAAATAAATTACATAGGTGCACAACTTGGTCGGGGTGGTAACAAACCTTATTCTAATACCTATAATCTTGGGTAGAAGAAACACTAGGATTTCTCTTGGTCTAACAATGCCAGAAACCAAATAAGAGAATAAGTCCTAACAAGATTTCAACAAAATAGGATTAGTTTATTGGAATCAAAGATAAACAAGTTAATGGATGTGCATAATTCCAATTTCATAAGTCAATATGAGAGCTAAAAGAGGATGGAAGCTAAGTTCGACCAAATTGTAAAGAATCATTCTTTTTCCATCCATAATTTGGGAGTTTAAGTAGACTAACTAGCTAATGCATTATCTACATAAAATGCATGAAGTCTCCCGAGCAACACAGAGTCTAATCCAAAGATTAACTAGAGTTCATCATACTTAGAAGTGGGAAAGAGTTGGAAGAACCAACGGAGAAGAAGGTTGAATCCCACTAAGAAGAAAGCCAAGAGAAAGAATATAAGAAGGAGGAGCTACCATATGTTCCACCACCTCTATATGTTCCAAAGATTCCATTCCCACAAAGGTTGAAGAATATTTAAATAGACGTAAAATTTGCAAATATTTTAGAGAAATTGAAGAAATTGCATATTAACTTGTCCTTTGTGGAAGCTTTGGAGAACATGCCTAAGTGCACAAAGTTTCTCAAAGATATCCTATCAAACAGGTGAACTTGGGAGGATAACCAAACGGTCTCCTTAATGGAGAGTTGCAACATCATAATTATTAACCATATGCCCTCAAAATTGAAGGATCTAGGGAGTTTTACTATACCTTATGGGTTTGGTAATTTTGAATATGCTAAGTGTTTATGTCACTTAGTTGCAAGTATTAATCTTATGCCTTTGTCAACTTTTAAGAAACTGAGGCTAAAAGAAGTGAATCCGATTTTCATGCTTATTCAGTTGGCAGATCGGTCAATAAGAAACTGTTTGTTCTGGTGGAGATTGTGATTGTCAAAGTAAACAAGTTTATTATTCTTGTGGATTTCGTAGTATTAGACTTTAAAGAGGGTCAAAACTATCCACTAGTTATTAGTATATCGTTCATTAATACAAAAAGTGCTGGTAGATGTCCATGAAGGGGAATAAATTCTTTAGATTGGTGATGAACATGTTGAGTTCAATATGAATAAAGTATTGAAGAATTCGATGTAAGGTAACTCTTAAATAAAAATTGATATAGTGGACGAGTCTACAAAAGAGTAAAAGTAGAGCCATAGAGAAGAAGCTAATGTTGAGGATGATGTAGAATTAGAGAAGAATGAGTTAAGTGAAAAATCTAAGCAAGAGATCTTAGTAAGGACAGAAGCACCCATGCCACCCTCTATTAAGTAGGGATATCAAAAAGGGCCTGACCTGATCTTGGCCCTAGTGGCCCGACCGTTACTTAAAAAATGACGTCGTTTTGTAAAACACAACATCGTTTTGTAAAAAACAATGTCGTTTTTGACATTTTTAAAAAACATATATATGGTGGGATGGGTTGGCCTAGCCCGCCCGTGACCTGTCGAGCCATGAGCTAACCGTCCCCGCTCGTCGGGTCCGACCCATTAACATCTCTACTATAAGAAACCACCCACTCTAGAGTTGAAACCCTTACTTACATATATTAGATGTACATTTCTAGGTAAGGTTAATATGCTACCTAACTTAATTTCAAACAAACTAAATGGGGAAAAAGAAAAGAGAGTGGTAGAAACAATTAGAAAGAGAATGGGAGCCATAAGATGGCAAATTTTTTATATAAGAGGTATAAGTCCTAATATGGTGATGTATAGGATAAACCTTGGTGAAGGGTGTAAGGCTATAAGGGAAAGACAAAGAAGACCAAACCCTTATATGAAAGAAGTAGTTAAGAAGAAAACAATGAAGCTTTTAGATGCGGGTATCAGTTATCCTGTTTTAGATAGCAAATGGGTTAGTCTAACACAATGTATACCTAAGAAAGGAGGCATTTACGGTGAAGGAGAGTGAAAAGGGTAAGTTGATCTCTAATAGAATAGTCACAAATTTGAGGGTTTGTATTGATTATAGGAAGCTCAATATGGTGATTAAGAAGGATCACTTTCCTTTACCATTTGTAGACCAAATGATTAAAAGAGTGGTATCCATTCTACTATTTCCTTGATGGATATTTAGGGTGCAATCAGAATTTTATCTATCCGGATGATCAATAGAAGACCATTTTCATATGTTCTTACGGAATATTTGTTTATACGCAGATGGTAGTTGGGCTTTCCAATGCACCAACAAATTTTCAAATGTGCATGATGTATATTTTTGCAGATATAATTGAGGACATCATGGAAATGTTTTGGATGATTTTTTGATCTTTGGAGACTTTTTATCATTGTTTGACAAATTTGGATAGATGTGTCCTTTAATTTTGATGATAAGCGTTTAATTATTTTTAATAATTTAAAGGAGGCACCCATCTCAGCACTCATATTGGCGTTGCTAGATTAGTCCTTATCATTTAAGGTTATATGTGATGCTAGTGATCAAGCAATAGGATGTGTTTTAGGGTAGTAGAAAGACAAAAGGTTACATACTGTCTACTATGCAAGAAAGACTTATCTGATGTGAACTACTTCTACAAGAATTTGATATAGAGATTAAAGACAATAATGGAGAGAAAAACTTGGTAGCTAATCACATATCACGTCTTAAAAGAGGGGAGGTGCAACAAGGTGAAGAAATTAATGAGCAATTCCCCAATGAATCCTTGATGATGTTAACTCGTCTATTTGTTCCATGGTATGTTGATATAAAAAATTAAGTTACAAATGGTTTCCTTCACCTTGATTTGTCTTGTCAACAAAGGAAGAGGTTCTTGTATAAGTGTATTCCCATTATTTTTCAATAAAGGGCATTTTAGTCTAATAATTTTGAATCTCTTGAAATCTATCCGAACGAACTTACTTTTACTCAAAACTTTCCTCCTAAGATACTAAGTCTAGAGTTTCACACATACAAACACCTTTAAATCTCAAAATGACCATTTTATCCTTTACCGAATTAAATCGATTAACTTTTCTAAATTACTTCGAAAAATATTCTATATAATTCTAAACCTCAAATTGACCGAAATATACTCCAATTAAGCCTAAATCTCTTCAATTGCATGCTTAGAACAGTTTAATTGGGCACATTATCCCTACAGTCCATTTTTTCAATGCAGGTGTTTTTATCCAAAAATTTTCAGATCACCCGAATTCTATTCAAATAAACTCCGTTTTGACCCGTTTCAGTTCCAAGGAACTTCAATACTAATTCTAGAGCTTTTCATCATATTTTGAAATTGTTCAATTTAGATTATGCTCCTTAATCATAGATCCCAGTAATCCAAACAAAAACAAGTTTTCATCTTTAACAAATCAGCAAGCATAAGTTAATTATTTGGGCAATTAAGCCCTCTTACATTCCATACTATGGTATTCATTTAGGTGAGGAAGAGCATTTTTCCTTTGTCCTCTTTAAATTTCTTTTAACTATTGACCGGTAGCCATCAACCACTTTATCCCCCAAATTCATCTTTAATATAGAATCCATCTTATTTATTGCTTGAGATGGGTCCTTTTGAGCAAAAACTGAAGCATCATCTTCAATAGCTATATTCTAAGGCTCCTTTCCATACCTAGATCAATTATATTCTTGCTTTCCTCCATTGCAAGGTGTCACGGACTTGGACAGATAGCAATCTAGCTTTTGGGATGGTAAGGTACTCCTATGACCTAGCTCTAGGATTTCCTTTATAGAGTTAGGGAGCTACTAGGGATAGGGATTGTTTTATAGGAGTTAGTGAGACTTAAGTAGGGGGAGTGGGATTTGGTGCCAAGGGGGAGTTTTCATTTATAGTTAAAGGGGAGGAAGCCATTACCTAAAAAGGAAGATGTAAAATGATAGGCAAAAAATAAGATGAGTGTACCAGTGAGGGAAGCACTAGAGAACCAAGAGGAACATTGCCAAAAGCACAGAAGAAGGAAACTAATTATATATAAGTCATATTTTATTTATCAATTTTACTATAATTAGCTTAATATAGAAAAATTCTAAAAAATCTTTGTTAATGAAAAAAATTAATCAAGATGATACATTATAATTTTGGTTGTACGTTTTGTGATCCAATAAATTTAGGTCAATATTTATGAGCATTAATAACTAATTTAGTCCTAATTTGCTTCAATAATCTTAACATAAGATGTTTAATTTACATTGTAATACTTTTTATATAATTTATGAATATCTTTGAGTTAGGAGTAGATTCTTTCTAAGATTTTAGTATCCTACTAAAAAATTTTAAAATAAATAAACAAGAAAATATATGAATGAGTGAACATGAATAAATCCACTCTATTGGCTTTAACCTAAGTACAAAGGTAAAATTAAAGGGTGGTGCTAGTATTCATTTGAAATGATAACCTAACTAAGTAATGGAGGGCATTTATGCTAAAGTATTTGCTTTCACATAAAAAGGTTATGTGACTTTTCAAATAATCCTTTAATACTCCTTTATAAATTCAAATTCTATGCTTTATTTTTCTGTTAATTTGAGTTATTCAAATGTTTGAAAGCTTAAGCATCTTGCTCACCGCGTATTCTTTATACATTAAGTTGGATTTTGTAGACTAAGTTGATTTTTTAGGGATTGTTGGGTTAAAATGAATTGATTTATTGTTAAATGCAAGTATCTAAATTTCTAACTAACCAAGGAACAGTCAATTAAATGAATAATGAATAGTTTTAAAATTACTTCAATCTATTTGTTAAATTCTTTTTTAGAATCAATACCTTTTAAAACTAAGAATGATTGAATTGATTTAATCAAATAGAAGAAAAAGTTTAAGTGTGGAGATATTTAATGTGCATGAAATATGCACATATTTTCTTAAGTATTTATTTTGATTTTTAAGGTTGACTTTCTTTATTTTGGTTAGTTTTTTATATATATATTTAGGTAATTACACAAATTGGACCTTAGGATGATATTATTGAATAATTGGAGATTATTCCAAGTAAAATCATGAAAAAAGATTTCAATTCTTAAAGAAACATTGCCTGACCCATGCTCCTATTAATTGTAGCAAATAGCACGGTTTGAGCCATAATCGTGTAAGAGACTATGTAAGAGCCCATCAATTAATTTTAAAGAAATAGTAAGATCTACGGTTTATTGAAATGGTCCTAACACAGCTCGTGTCCATTACCTAGAAAAAATAGTGGGGCCTAGATTATGGGCCACAGTTGTGCCTCATATCATGTCTTCCAGACATTATATTAATAGATCAAGATGTCTGTGACAATTATAAGTTCATTTAAATTTACTTATATCATAACTTTTGGTGTATGCCCCATAAACCAATTATAGAATGTACTCTAATTAATCAGTTGTGATTTAGGTAGTGTCATATTTTGACCTTATTTAATATTAGGTAGTTATTATGGCTTGCCGGAGACCGCTTACAACTTGTGAGCTTAAAAGAAGTTTAGGCCTCCTGCTAATATTAAATAAGCGTACAGGGTTGCACATTAAGCAGACTGAACATTCATTGGGCCTTAATCGGATTTAGGCTTTAAGGTTTGGACTTTATGGTTTTACTATATATATATAGTATGACTTGAAAACTGAAGAATCTCATATGCTCAAAAACCCTAAAGGAGACATCCTCTGCTAGAAATAGAGAGAGAGAGAGAGAGAGGTCTCAGAAAGTGGTTGTAACACATTAAAAGGGGTTGTTCAATCTCGCGAGAGTGTGGATACTGGTAGAGGTGCGGCACTTGACGTGCTCTTCTCGACACTACCAATTTCTCTGCATATTTCTGCTGCGAAAAGATATAACCTGATATGGATTTGGTTTTGATATTCACATGAGTCTTGGTATTTCAGATTCTTAAAGGTGATAAATGTTATTACCGTTGATAGTCCTAAAATCTCATCAATAAGTTCTCTATTTTTTTGTTTTCAATATACTTTATGGCTAAATGCTTTTTCATGTTTAGATTAGGAAAACTCTAGTGGTTATTTTTTAATGGATTAATTTTATTTACTTTATAATATGGGATTTTTTTTGTAAGATATATTTGATTAGTCTTAATGTTAATTTATTCATGTCAACATCTAAATTTGATTTAAATTTACTTATGAAAGACTTGAGAGAGCTTACTTATGAATATATCTTGGCTTAGGTCGAGGGGATTGAATGGGGTGCTCCAAAGAGACCTATGCAATATTCTATGTATTAGGATGAAATCTTTCATAGGATTTCATAAAGCTTATTGTATTCAAATGAGTGTTAGCAATATAAAGGTATAATTAACTAGAGACTAAATAGATGTAGCTTGAGAGAGTACAGTTCTAATGTCTAGGAGATCCTATCAATTTAGAGAATATATCCAATTTAAGTCAATTAAATAATGAATTCAAAAGTACTACTAGGGTTAGTGCCAATCTAAGCACAATTATTTGATTAAATTCTCTTTTGGTAAATTGTATTTATATTGATCTCCTTGGCTATTATCTAGATTTTAGATCTATTTTTATTTCATTATTCAAAATAATCATAAAATAATCATTTTATTTTTTATCCCTAGACTAGTTAATAATGTTAGGCTTTCTAATCCATATTGCTTCTTTGTGGTATTTGATCCCTACTTACCATTATATTGGTAAGCGCATTTGCCTCATTAGTAAGTGATAAATTTGTAATAAGAAAAAAAATTGAGTAGCATTGATACGTATACGTTAGCATTCACCCTTTATTTAAATATGTGATTTTCATCTTAGCATTTCATATAAGGTCAAGTAAGTCTCCAATGTTACCTTTGATGCTACTTTATACCCTAACATTACTAAAATGTCACCTATTGCACCCTAAATAGGGCAACGCTTGGTGGATTCAGATTACTTAGTTATAACCTCATATAGGCTAAATTGACGGCTAACTATTAGGAACTAACATAAACCTAGCTCCTTGAGGATTTACAATGCTATTATTACTATTTTAAAAACATTAAGGTTTAATAAGATATTATAGATAATGATATGAAGTTTCTTAGACATTTAAAAAACATTATGGTGTGATTAAGAACTATGATCTTGATTCTTGTAATGAAATTTAAAAGTTATTTTCAATTGTCCTTTGATCTTAGTTATGAATTTCCAAAAATCGATACTAATAAAGAACAAAGGTAACAATCTGCTTAATTACTTTAAACTTGTGAATCATATATTAATCATTAAACTATGTTCATAAAGTTCAAATATGCCTAATATCTATGCGTTAAGCAACTTATGGTTAAGATATGTCATAAGTAGTATTAAAATATGACTACACTTATATGAGACACTTTGAAATTTTTAAGTGAAAGAATCATTTATACATTCATCATAATGAGTATTTTCATAAACACCAAGAAAAATGTTTCATTCAAGATTCTCACATTAAGTTAGTTTAATAAATCTCTAATAAGCATCTATACGATTGTATAAGTATCTTTATATTTTAATATATAGAACGGGCTATTTTTTCATAAAGAAGAAATATATTGTTAAACTAATCAATTTCTTTATGAATAAGAATAAAATGTAAATATAAATATATTGTGAATCTTATAATTATAAATTTATTGTAATTTTGTTGATAAATTATAATTATTTCATATACTTTATCTTATGAGTTAATTAATTAAATAAACATTAAAGATAAAGAATGAGTTTAATTAAATAAGTAAGCAATTTGCTATTGGGAATAAATCAACAATTTACTAATTATAAACGAAGCAAGGGCTTTCGTAACAACGAGACTTTCAGCAAATGTGCACGAGTCATTAAACTTTCAACCGAATTATTGTCGGGCTGGCGCGAGGAACGCAAATTTGTGAACTTCTAATCCGCAGTACTGTTTGCACTGACTCAGCAACTTTGTCATGTAGCGCAAGTTCTGTAGATAACTTAAAAGGTTGATTTTGAAGATATTTTGTATTTTTGGTGCGCCCTTTCCTATAAATCGAATATGGAATTTCTGCATTGGACATGACGCCTGAGGGTAGGGACAATGAAGCGACTCGTTGCTCATTTGTGTGGTCTGCATAGATTTCTAGTTGCTGGGCATGAGGGTCCCTAGTTGATGGAACATGATGTAAAATGGAAATGAGAATATAACTTTTTAGTACAGTTTCATAAATGACTTATACAGTAATATATAAAAAAAAGTTCAATAGAGCAAAATGTTTAGTGGGAGCTGACGTTTTGCACGGATTTGTTTCAACCTTGTTTACTTTAGCAGTTGCCTTGCCTGAAGATAAACATACAAACCAAATGAGCGAACGAGGAAAGGTGAAATTGGAGTTGTTAAAGTTTAAATTGGAGTCGGTGAAGATATGGGCCATTGCATCATCAGAGTCTGCGACTATGTGCCAGCCAATGTTTAAACGAAAGCCAGTTTTGCTTTAACAAAGGGATTGTGACTGGGCCAGTGTTGACGGTAATTCCGGATTAACGCATTTATAAAAGACGTGTCCTTTAGAAGCAAATTGCCGCAAACAACAGAGAGAGAGAGAGAGAGAGAGAGAGCGCGAGAGATGGAAAAATCATATCCCATGACTGGCGGAGACGGACCTTGCAGCTATTCCAAGAATTCCAGTATACAGGTACTATGCTTCACCTACATATAACATACATATTCTGCGTATACATCATTTGGAAGGGAATTAAGTAGGTTTCTTGAAAACAAAAAAAGGTTCTGGCACTTCTTAGCCATTAAAGTTGCTCACCATTTCTTTCCATCTTCCTGTGCCCCTCATTTGTTTACATCTTTCTTGCCTTATCCCCACGTACATACATTGAGGTAGACATGCTTAGATACAGATAGTTACCCTGTATTTGCTCTTACCTTTTTCAATATGAATCGTCGCTTTTAATTATGGGCCCTTTTTCATTTTTTTATTTTTCATTTTCTACTGTTTTGGTTGTTAATATTAATTATTTTTAAGTTTTAATAAAACTAAAAAAATTAAACAAAGGTGCTTAAATTAATGATTATTAATATTAATAAGTAAAATGATAATTATATAATTGAGTCCACTAATTTATTGCAGTGGAATCATGTGTCAATTCGGTTGTAAAGTAAATTCCCTTTGGTTCAGTGTCAAAAGTTCGGTTGTAAAGTAAATTCCCTTTGGTTCAGTATACCTAACCTATCTTCTTATTTTTCAGTCGTCTAATGAGAACGTCTTGCTCCAAATTCAATCTCTGTCCAATATATGTCTATGCTCGTAACCTACTGAGGGACGTTGACATAACTAAAGTCGCTAGCCATTAAAGTCTAATCTACACTTTTAGCATCGTCTCTAACCTTAATAATCGAAATCGGAGTAAAAGGGTTGTCGGCTAATGTGAATTCGTTTTATTTAAGGTAAAACGCAAAGGAAGAAGTTTTTGGCAGCTCTATGACCCTACAAAATAAATTATTTAATAATATAATTTATTTGATTTAATTAATTTAATAATATCAATTAAATAACTATAAAAATCAATTAAATTTGTAATTTTAATGTTTCAAAATCATCTAATATAAATTTTAAATAACATAACTCTTAATTTCATTAAAATTAATTTAAATTTTTCAAAAAAATTATATGAAATGTATTAATAATATGTGAATGCAAGGACGGATCCAGAAATTATTTTGAGTAGGGGCAAAATATTTAAAGTTCTCTTATATTACTAAAAAAATTTTAATTTAAATTATTATTTTAAATTTTAATTCCATTAAAAAAATTAAAATTTTGCCCCCATTAATTTAATTGGTGACAAAAAAAAAAAAAATTATAGATATATTAAGATATCAAATAAAAAATAAAATATGAGCCCATCTATTTTTATTCATAAGGGCATCTAGGGTACTTCTTTTATCCCTATTATCACTAGTATTAGATGGTTTGTACTGTTTTTGTTCATTTTTATAACTTTATATGCTACGATTTTTAGTCTATAATGAGAAATCTTATTTTGCATCTTCACTAAAAGTCTAAAAGAATGTAAAGATTAAAACTGTATCAACTCTATTATAACTTACAAGAGCTCATCTCTAAATTATATGTACTACACATTCTTCCAAAGAAAAGAAATGAGAATTTACCTATCAGCACTAGAACGGAGTAGAGCCTGTGGGGAATCCTTTCCACAATTGCGTTTAATATAGATTATTGTTTTTCACTTTGAGTGTGGTAGTCCTTGTGGAGTTAGGGGAAGAAAGTCAAAAGTCAAAAAGTAGTGTGATGAAGAAGCCAAAAGGATAGAAAATTCTGAATAAAAAAAGTCAATTAAGCATGTAGTTTTTATCTCTCTATTTGTAGGCTTTCATTAAAAAAGTCACAGGCTCAAATAATAGTAATCTTAATAAAAATAGATAAACTCAGATTTTATTTTTTATCTGAAATTACGGATGTCTCCCTAGCGATTGTCGCTTGTACCCAAGTTTTATTCTGCTAAGGTCATCTTGTGGTTGCGCCTCTTCTTCCTGTTCCGTTTCTAGCAATGTTATGAATACCGTACCGGGCTCGGTACCGGATTGAGTTCTGAAACGGAACTGTACCGGTACCGATTGATACCGGGTACCGTTTCGAAATTTTTTTAAAATTTATAAAATAGTCCCTAAAATTTTTAAAAATTGTAAAATAGTCCATATTATTATATTATACAGTTGTACTGTATATTTTACTAGTTTACTATTTACATCAACAATGCTTTCAAAAATCTTAATAATAAATAATAATGACAATTAATATGAAATAACAATAATTTTTAAATATTTTACATA
>JAOSBL010000007.1:9325038-9335400 GCA_027568915.1 Erythroxylum roraimae
TTAGTAATAAAAATAAAAATAATTTATTTTTAAGTTTTATTTAATTGATAATTATTATTAGTAATAAAATATTTATTTTTATTTTAAAAACTTTGAAAAAAAGCGGGGGAAGGAGAGGTAGGAGGGAGGGAAGGAAATTTTGAAAATTTTTGAAAATTTTGCAAAAAAGTTTTCCAATTTTTTAAAATTTTCAGTACCGGCCGATATTTGACCGGTATTTTGAATACCGACCGGTACCGATGAAATTGGCCGGTACCGACCGGTATTTTTTACCGGTATACCCGTATCGGTACCGATTTTTAGTCGAAACGGTACGTACCGGTCGGTACGGTACGGTAATCAAAACACTGGTTTCTAGGAGAGTAGAATGGTCAGGAGGAAATCCAGAAAGGATGAGGAAAGTGAGGACTCTACTTTAGAAGCGGCTATATTGGAGTTAATGAACGATTCGGAGAATTCTATCTTGTAGAGTCTATAATGGAGCAAGGAGCTTCTTTCACAATGGGCTAGGATTTAGATCGATATGATTATTTGTTATATGAAATTAGGAAAATTTTTAGCGAATGAGACTCATGAGTGCAATGTGGTATCCATGTGGAATTGATAGATTTCACACAAAAGAAATTTTTTTAAAAAATATCACATTTATAATAATATTATTACTTTTAATTGATGGACCCTTAAAACATTAAAATGTTATAAATTGATCTATTTTTTAGTATTAATGTTAGACTTTTTTATTAAGTATAGATTAAAAAAATTTAAATTTAAATTTGAGTTATATGTCTGCATTTTTAATTTAAATTATTCCATCAACGAAAATATGTTTATATAATGAGAAAGTTCCATTTGACAAATTTTAAGTACTAGAGACAAGGGCTATTACAACTAGTCTTACGTCCTAGTGTTTGAAAGAAGAGATATAACATGCTTTAAGGAAAAAATATTTGTTCAAACCCAATCATTTAGAAAGGAATTTTGTCTAAACCAAAAAGATAAATATAGTAAATTGATTGGATGTAGTTTAGTGATATAATTATTTAAAGATATTCTTTATCGTTTATATATGCAGATGTATATGATAAATTTATAGGATAAATGAACATCATAAATGAAATTATGATGAAATTATAATTATTAGATTTATCTGGCATTTATGTATCATCTCTAAATTTTCTAGCCATTGTTTTATTAAAACTGAACATTAATAAAGCATAAAAAGATTGGCACATTTTCTTCCTTGTAAAGAATTAGTTAATCTCATGAATTAAAGTATGAAAATACTTAAACAAATATATGAGGGTGTTTGTTAGAAAACAAATTCACTAAACTGACCCGATATGAGAATTATATTTAAAACATTATATATATATTCTCATTACAATGATTTTATAAGTGATTATTTCACTTAAGATTTTCAAAGTTATCTCATATAGGAATTGATATATTTTGATATTACCTATGACTTATTCTAGTCAATGGTAGCTCAATCAATAGTCATTAGATATAATATGAACTACGTGGAGTTAGTTAAATGATTAATACATGATTCATCATCCTAAAATGATTAGGGACAATGTTTAATTGTTTTCATTTAATATTGATTCGGAAAATTATTATCCAAGGTGGAATAATAATTTGAAAATATTTTCTAAATGTTATTAATTAAATCAATTGATAATAGTAGAGGACTAACATGATTGGACTCAAATACAGTAGACATTATTTTCATGCTCCATGTCTAATCAGAATACTATATGATGAAAAGATTGAATTATATAGAAAAATCATGCACGGAAAGGTTAGATAAAATTACTTTGACATTTCTAAATATTTGGGTGGTCATGATGTGTTGCTAGACGTCAGTCTTGATCTGTGAATATAAATTGTTTATTAGAGAATTAAAAATAAATTAAAGTACTTTAATTTATCTAATCACAGACATGACTTATGATCAATTTATATCTATTGTCAACATATTTAAGAACATAATGAGTCATACACAAAAAAATAGATTGACGAGAGACAAGGTCTTTTAATCAAGTCAGACTTAATTGTAAATTTTGAAAAACTTTTTAATTAAATGTAAGATATTTAATAAATAAGGATTAATACGAGATATTGGATCTTGTTTGAGCATAATTGGTATTTAACTAGAATTAATTATATTTATAATTTAATGTCAATTAAATTATTAAAATGTCCAAAACTTATTATAAATAGCTTAGATTCTAAAGGAGCTAACACTCCTTTCGTAATCCTCTCTACAACAGTTGTAGAGTTCTTTGAACATGTTCTATGGATGCCATTAAAGGCCGAACACTTGCACAACTACGATAGTTAAGATGAGCCGATTTTAGAAACGGTTTAAAAAAAATGATAAGAAAAAGATCAAGCCTTGGAATAAGATATAAATTAAGATTTACGTTTTATTATGATTTATGTGTTAATTATTTTATAGAATTTAATATGATCATGAATTCTAGAAAATCAATAGGAAAATGTTTCGTATTTATTCCACTACACTCAAGATCATATTCGAATTTGATTTTCCAATAGTGGTACCAGAGCCGAATTCAACTATACAACTTGATGTAAGATGTTTGATTATTATTAATCATAATTTCGGAATTGAAATTGTAATTATTGCAAACGCTAAAATTAGAATTGGATGAAATATGATTATTAAAACAAGAAAAAGATCTTCCTTATAATTAAAAAAAGTGTTTTCTTAAGTAATTAATAAATATGTTTCTTAATTACAGCATATTTATTTCAATTTGATTGACATAAATTAAATGTATTATTTTATTTATAAAATTATTATTATATTCATTTAGAAATTATTTTTATTTATGAATAATAAATTTTTTTATTTATTCAAAAATTTTATTTATTAATTAAGAAAAACGAGCTTTATTTAATGTTTTTAAAAATATATTTCTATTTTATTGGGGAAACATTTTGTACTAAATTAAGAAATCAATTTCTAAATAAATAATATGAAAGACTTTCTTAATCAAATTTGAAAGTATTTTGTTTAATTTTGAAAGTACTTTTCTTTTAATATTAGAAAATAGTTTTCTAATTAGGAAAATTTTAATTTTTAATTAGATTAGAAATAATGTTCTAATTTCATTGGAATGTCTCACAAAATTTTAAAAAATAAGTGTTTCTAAATTATAATAAGTAAGAAGCATAATTTATTTTAAAATCAGTTTCAATTAAATTTTGTTAAAGGAGTCCGGTTTAAAATTGTTTTCAATTGGAATTGAAAACTATTGTCAAATCAAATTAAATTTCTATTTAGAATAGGAATTTAATTCAGTTAATAGTCAATGAGCTTAATCTAATTTAATAATCTAAAGAGTTAGCAATATTATTTTTAGATTATGAAAGATCAATAATTAGAATCAATCAAAACTTGATATTTTATGCATATAACTTGATTATGAGTGCATAAGTAGCATGCTTTATTTATATGTTTGATATATATACTGGATGCAAGTTAAATTGTATGTTATGTGTGTGTGTGTCTATGTTTCTATGTGTCTGTTTGTGCGTGCGTTTGTTTGTGTACGTGTGTGTGTTTGTGTGTCTATGTTTCTACGTGTCTGTGCGTGCGTGCGTTTGTTTGTGTATATGTGTGTGATATCTTACATACAATTCTGTATTTGATTAGATAATTAAATAAAATTAAATTCCTTGTTAAAATATCAAATACACGTTGAGAATGTGATAGTTGACCTTCCATTTTTAAGCATAAAATTAGAGTTCTATTTATTATAAGGCTTGTTGAATGACTCAAGGTCTCTTTAACCTGAATATGTTTTATCTTAAATTAATAGGTTCCACTTAACTAAATCTATATGCTTTGGATGAATCACTCATGATCATAAGAATTTAGCATTAAGTTTAGAAGTGACATATAGGATATGTTTTGCAAGAGTTGTCATATAACGGATATAGGACTCATATGAAATGTGAATGATAAGGATGTTATCTATTTAAATTAAGTTTAATTGGTTTGTTAAGTAACTCAAGGTCATAAATTTGAATGAGATTCTAACCCACTAGAAAGATTAGAGTAGTCTTTTGGAATAGTAGTGAGGGATATTATTTAGAATAAAATAGTATGAGCAACTAAATATATGATTAAGGTCCTAATCTTATTTGGTAGTCATGGCATATAAACAATTACTTGCTTTACATTTATATTTTGTTCAGAGTATAAATTACTTTTGCTAAGTATAATTGATACCAAAAGTAAGTAAACCAAATTTCTTGGACATAGGTTATGATTGAGAAGAGTTCTCAAAGTTAGAAAAGAAAATTGTACATCCATTATTTAATTTTGCTATAATCCATGTTATAGATTCGATGAGATATGTTAACATCAAATATATGATAAAATGTATTGAAATTTTAAGTTAACTAATATCTTATAAACTTCAATGGCATCATTTGAGATGTATGTCAACACCATAATAGCAAGATGCAAGAGGTTGCATAAAGTAGAGCTAAAAGATATAGTACTTTAATGAAATTGTTTTACTCAATTTAGCCTACTAAAAGCATAATATGACCATCAATTGAAGGCATTGTCTTAGATATAATAATAATTATCATTAGAAGAAAAATGATTGCATAACTTTTCTTGCCTATACGTGATATGATAAAGATCATATATATTTTTAATTCATGCTTATAAGGATTTGATACTGAATTTAGATTCAACATTACTATAATGTTTAAGGTACAATAAGAAATAGATTGTTAAGTAAAAGTGGTTGATCTAAGTTTATATAAATAATTTATATGTATTGGATTAAAGGAGACTTATGCTTGACATAAGTGGTAAAATTACAAAGTTGGATAGCCGGGACTATCTTTTATATCATGTTGATTAAATCAACATAATGAGAGACATATGTTACATACAAGGATAGATGTATCCTTTTGATTATGAATTATATAAAACTTATGAAACTTTTTTGGTTGAAGAATAACCAAATCAAACTTTGGTGAAAGGATAATGGTGGCATTAAGTTTCTAAATCTTAACATGTGATTAATGAGATACAATAACAATTCACAAAGGAATAATACTTTTATTTCATTAAATGTACTAATGACTTTATATGATATAGTCATATGTATTAAATAAAATATTGATTTAAATTATTTAAATCTAAGTAGAATTGAGAATGCATAATCACTTTGGAGAGATTGATGTGATGAAATTTAAATTTTTGGGTTATTTGTAGGGAATGAGATTCTCTAGTGAATATCTCTATAACTAAATTCCATAATAGTATTGATTTATGTCAGGAGGAATATACGTTATAATATATTGTAAGATGCAATATTTATTTCCTTTATACTTATACCTAGTGTAATAACTTACCGTAAATAATTCCAATTAAATCAATCAGCAATATTTCATATTAGATATAAAATGGTAGAACTTTGAAAAAGTAAAATTTAATGATTTTAGGATGTCATAATTAGTTTATGTATGTATTATCCAATAAGTTTATAAATGAATTGGATAATAAAAGTTTATAAGAGATCTAAAAGTTCGGATATAATCTTACAGATCTATTGAACATATGGTTTGTTTCTGTGTATACTTACAGGAGAATGATTCTTAAGATAAGTAGCAGGAGTAAGATGAAATTTAAAAAGTTCAAATCTCATAAAAATACATCTAATTTAAACAAACATCTTTGTGAACTTATTTGATGTATAGTTAAAAGGCTATACGAAGTTGAAAGATTCACTTCATAATAAATTCAAGGAGTTTATTTTAAAGATGATTATGAATTTAACATTTCTATAAGAAGATTAGTGAGAGTATAGTTGTCCTCTTTAAGAAAAGTATGTAGAGGCATATTATTATATTGAGAACAATAATTCACATTTGCAATTATTGAAAATATAATTGACCAAGAATAATTCATATTAGATATGGAAAGATAGAAACTTAATTATGAGTATATTTGTACAGATACATGTTGTTGACCTATTCTACTCCAAGTACGTTAATAATGTATTAAAGTTGTTTAGCATTTGAGTTATCTAATACTTGTAAATTATTAAAGATATCCATTATTCTATATATAAGTTGATATTTAAGTTCTAGGTTATATAGATGTTAACTTTAGAAGTAAGTTTTCATTAAGGTATATTTTACTTAGAACAATATTATTTTAAAAACGGAAAGGTTTCAATATAGCATTGACTACTAATGAAGCCAAAATACAATTTTTATTTAGTGAAATGATTAATTAGATCATGAAGTTCTTTAATGTGCTTGGTTTTAGTTTCTTGCATTGTTCAGATAGTAATATACTGTATAAAATTAGAGTCATTAGGCATACAAAAGCAGCTAAAGTCTCATCGAAAGTTTAAGTATGTATTTAGATAGTTTCTCTTAATTATGATGAAAATTATAAGATTTAAGCAATTATTTATTGCAAAGAATCTTATATAATTCTCACTAAAGCATTGACCCAATAGTAGCATGATCGTCATATTATGATATGGTATAAGATATTTAAATTATTGAATTAGTACAACTGAGAGATTGTGATTTATATCTTACAACCAGTTGGTTGGCTATATTTTAGTGACATACTTATTTAAAGACATTTTTTATTTTTTACATTTTCAAATGTACATGATAAAGTTTATATGATAAATGTACATTGCAAATAAAATTATGATGTGATCATAACTATGATATTTATATTACATTTATATATTATCTCTAAATTATTCCTAGTCATTTTTCTATTAAGGTTGAACATAGTGGAGCATAAAAAGACTAACACACATAATGTTTCTTTCTTATGAAAGAATTGGTTGATCTTATAATATAAAGTATAAAGATAAAAACACGTGTGGCTGCTTATTATAACAAGTTCACTGAACTGACCCTATAGAATTTTATTTGGAACATTACTTTTATGTTTATAGAAATTCTCATTGTGATGATTGTATAAATAATCATTTAACTTGAGACCTTCAAAATTATCTCATATAAGGATTGTTATGTTTTGATACTTCTTATGACCTATTCTAGTCAAAGGTAGCTCAGTCAGTAGTCATTAGATATAACATGAACTATATGGAGATAGCTGAATGATCAATACATAATTTATCATCCTAAAGTGATTAAGGATAATGTTTCATTATTCTTGATTAGTATTTATTTGGGAAATCCTTAGCTAAAGGTAGAACGACAATTTGAAAATATTTTTTAAATAACATTAATTGAATCAATTGCTCATGGTGGAGAACTAACATGATTGAACTCAAATAGAGTATAGATTATTTTCATGTTCTATGTCTAGTCAAAATATTGTAAGATGAAATGATTAAATTATACAAAAAAATAATAGACTAAAAGGTTAGTCAAAACTATTACGATATTTGTTAATATTTAGGTGGCCATGATATGTTACTAGACGTCAATCTTGATCTATAGATATAAATTGTTTAATTAAATAATTAAAGATAAATTAAAAGAGTTTAATTTACCTAATCCTAAATATAATTTAAGGTTATAATTTATATCTATTGTCAACATATTTAGAAACATAATAGATCATACACAAAGAACGAGCTTAAGAGAAAAGTTCTCTTAATCAAGTTGGATTTGATTGTAAAGTTTGAGAAACTTTATGATTAAATATGAGATATTTAATAAATAAGGATTAATATAAGATATGAGATCTTATTGGGTGGCATAGTTAGTATTTAATTAGAATTAATTATAATTCTAATTAAAGTTAAATTAAAATTAAAATTTAATTTCAATTAAATTATTAAAATATCCAAAATCTATTATAAATAGGTTTAAGCTTCAAGGAAGTTTGCGCTCTTTGCCTAGCTCTCTACATAACAGTTGCAGAGTTCTCTCAATATGTTCTGTAGATACCGTTATAGACCTAACACTTGTGTGACTATAGTAGTTGAGATGAGTCGATTTAAAAATGATAAGAAACGGCAAAAAATGATTAAGTTTTAGAATAAGGTACGAATTAAGATTAATGCTTTATTATGATTTATGTGTTACTCATTTTATAAAATTTAAAGTGATCAATGCTTTCAGAAAATTAATACAAAAAATTTTCGTATTTATTCTATTACACAAAAGATTAGATCCCGCTTTGATTACTTAACATGATCTCTAACTTGAGATACAGTTGAGGGGGAATTATGGCTCGATAGCATATATATACATAAATATAGTTTATAATGAAGATCATCAGCTAGTAATGGGCATCGAAAATTACTTAAATTTAGAATGATTCAGGCTGAATGCTAATTGAATAATTCACAAATGCAATTAATATACGTAGACATTATCATTGTATGCAGAGGGCTTGACAAATATTTTGTATCACTATGCAGCAAGAGGCAGCAGAAAGAGCCAAATCGATATTGGTTGGAGGGATTGTCGAAAATCTTGACATAGAACATGTTACTTCTTTAAACACCTTTGCTATTGCAGATTTTGGGTGCTCAACTGGACCCAATACTTTCATTGCCGTGGACAACATGATAGAAGGTATTATCCAGAAACTTCAGAGACACGGTTACTCCAAACTCCCTGAATTCCAAGTATTCTTCAGCGACCATATTTCTAATGACTTCAATACTCTCTTTGCCAACCTTCCTACAAGTCCACGGAAATATTTTGCTTCTGGGGTTCCTGGCTCTTTCCATGGCCGACTGTTTCCAAGGGCTTCTCTCAACTTTGCTTACTCGGCCTTTGCACTGCATTGGCTTTCTAAGGCACCACAGGAACTTGGTGACCCGAGTTCTCCTGCGTTTAATAGAGGCAGAATCTATTATCCAAATGCACCTAGTGAAGTTGGTGAGGCTTACGCTGCTCAATATGCAAAGGACATGGAGTCATTTCTAGGAGCCCGAGCAGAAGAGGTCGTTTCAGGAGGATTGATGTTGCTTCTTGTATCAGGACGTCCAATGAATACACTCCCATCGGAAGCATCTCTTGGACCATTCTTTAGTCTACTTGAGTCTTGCCTACTTGACATGGCTGCAAAGGTTCGTACAATCATAAATTTTCGTTTTCCATGCTATTTTCCACAAAGGTTAGAATATATTAGTTTTAATTAAACTTGTTAATTGTTATGATGTGCCATACATCTCTATGTGTTTTGACTTTCTATGATAAAAAGAATTTAGAGTTTACTCCTGTGAATTCAGAATTTTAACGAGGACCTTATATTTGATGTGCTTATTGGAGCATGCAAAACTGACGTGGAAATTGTTTTTGAATCATGAAATTTGCTAGGTCCTGTACACAAGTAACACAACCATAACATGTACTCCTGGTTTAATTTCATGTAGGGACTTGTGAGTGAAGATAAAATCGACTATTTCAACTTGCCAATATATAGCCCGTCGATAGATGAATTGACAACTCTGATACTGAATAACGCACATTTTAGCATTGCAAGACTGGATCAACTGCCACAGATGCCCATCATCCCTCGGCCTTCAGCAAAGGAGTGTAGAGCTGGTTTTGAGAATATTATAATAGAACATTTTGGCAGTGAGGTTATTGACGAATTATTTGACAGATATGCGAAGAAACATGCAGAGCATCCCGTAGTAAGAGCTGGTGAAGGAGTTTCTTCTGGATTGTTTGTCCTTCTCAAGCGCAATTAGTGAAGACATACTACGTCCCTTCTTTGCTTCTTTCATATTTTATGCTTTTTTTCTGATGAAGAGTATTCTCCTTGTTTATTGGGTAAGAATCTTATTCAGGGCAAGGGATGAGAAACGTTTATATATATGTTTTAATCATTTTAAATGACTTATATATTTCATACAAAGACTTAATTTCTATCAAGAGGGAAATAACTTACAGTTTTTGTTTTTGGAAAGTAATTAATTGTTCATTCAAAAAGGTGGACATTAAAATGAGAAGTGAAATTCATCCAACAATTGGAATATAGCATAACAACAACCTACATATTAAGATAACACTTGTAAAGCATTGTTAGGTTAAGAGATACTATTAATCAAGTAGAGATGAGTGTTGCAATCTTCAATCTAAACTTGAGGTAAAATCCCATCTAGGTGAATTTGTTGTATTGCTCAGAATTCCCAAAATACCTTTAGTATTTCTCATCATTCAAACATAATGAACTAGCATAGCAAAACCAGACTTAAACTGTTGGCGTGAGCAATCTAAGGGAGAAAAATCTGCTGTCAACTTTTCCAAATTGTGTAAATGATTTGTTTATTTATTTGTAATTAATTGTCTTATGTTTAGGCTATAAAATAGGATCTTGTTGTATAACAATTAGTATAAATACGTAGG
>JAOSBL010000007.1:9439886-9455548 GCA_027568915.1 Erythroxylum roraimae
TATATTTGCAGACGGGAGTTTGGATCACAGAGGACACCACTTGCACCCGACTCGGAGCGTACGGCGCTAGAGCCTAGAACATCTTATTGTGGTATTATTTTGTAGGAAAAGATTAAAAAACTTGGAAACCCCAATTCCAAGTCTTAATCTCCTCCGTCGGCCAATGGACCGCCATCACCACCAACAATGGTGGCCACTTCCCACTCACGAGCCGGCCCCCCATGCCAACGTTTGTTCTGTTTGCTCTATTGCGCACTTCCCCTTCTGCCCACCTCCCTACATGTATCCTCCGTACAACCACAACCATAGTTTCAATCCACCGTCGGAACACCCCAGACCCCACCCTTGTTTCTCCAGCCCGTTTCCGGAAACCCCTAATTTTGGTTATACGGGAGGATTTGGGCAGTCAATGTACGATTATAACAATAACGGCGATAATTCGAGTCATAACGGTTATGTTGGGGAAGTTGAACGTTATCGGAGCTATAAGAGGCCTAGGATTGATGAGATTCCGCATCAATCCCTGGTTTCATCCGATGATGAACGCAGATTGAGGCTGATTCGCGATCATGGCGCAGCACAAAGTGGTCGTGATGTTTGTACTAGGATAAATGGCGATATGTACAGTCCATTTCAACCCGACGTTGCAGGCGAATCGCAGAGCATATCTTACGGGAACCAGCTGAACGAGCCGTTTCAGTGGCGAAATCATCAACATTCGCAATCATATGCAGTTAACCAATTTCCAAGATCTCAATTTGAATCCCCTGGCCGGTTTTTGGATGCGAGACAGCCACCTGCTCCTCCTCCTCCTATTCCTGTTTCGCCACCGCCACTGCCGCCACCTCCTCCACCTCCAATAGAACCCTTGGTGCAGCCTCAGTCGGAGTTCAAGAGCTACTCTTCGCCGCCAAAATCATCGTTTTCTTTGTTTCCTGTTCGAGTCAGCTCAACAGCAAGCAATCCTTATTTGCATAGTAACCCACATCAGGATTCCTTATCTGGGGTAATGCTTTGTGATGTGATTAATTGGAATATATTAATGTCTATGGGTTCGTTATACATTCTTCAATTGAAATTTTGAAGGAATGGCAGATCCCCTCAATGCAGTATCTTGGGGAGGGCCAAACTAATTCGTCAAAGCAATTTTCGCTGGATAAGCATGACATTGTTACTGCTTCCCGCCTCTTTAAGTTGCCTCATCGAGCCACACGTCCTGATCACATAGTGATCATCCTCCGGGGTCTGCCAGGTAATGTGCCTTACTCCTTTATTTGTTTGAGGTTTGGACTGCAAAATTAATCTGGAGATGTGTAGGAATTTCATCTTAATTTGAAGTTAAGGAATCATGAGATTAATTATTCAAGAGTTTACGATTTTAAGTTAGGTTGTTATGGAAAGTCATTTCCGTTGTTTTTATATTTGAATTAGTTTATAATATTCATTTTGCCTCTAGAAGCTTACAAGTTCTTAGGTAGCTGAAAGCTGGTTCATGAGAAGTAATCATGTGAGAAGCTGATATGGTGCAAAGATGGTAATATGGTTAATTTTTGCCTTTTTGTAATCACACATCATTTGTCATTCTTTCAGGTAGTGGTAAGAGCTACTTAGCAAAAATGATGCGTGATCTTGAAATTGAAAATGGTGGCAGCGCCCCTCGAATTCATTCTATGGATGATTATTTCATGACTGAAGTTGAAAAGGTTTGTAAGTTGTGATAAGGTTCATTGTATTTACTTTGTTTTGCCTAAGCTGACAAGTGTACATAAAAAGGTTGAGGAAAGTGATGCGTCAAAGTCATCAGGCTCAATCAGAGGCAAGAAACCAACAAAGAAGACAGTCATGGAGTATTGTTATGAGCCTGAAATGGAGGAGGTAAAGCCTATAACTAGTTTTACTACCCTCAAGAAATTGTAAACAAAGACACTTATCTGAATCCAGCTAGATATGAATACCAATTTCTACTTTATGTAAACACGTCGGAGCATCAAAACATGATTTCTTTGTATAGCATTCTCCAAACATTGAATTTGTTGCACCTATGCAACAGGCTTATCGGGATAGCATGTTGAAAGCTTTCAAGAAGACCCTTGAGGAGGGAGCCTTTACACTTGTGATTGGTATGGAAGTTTTTATTTGGAATGACTGTGTCACACAATAACTTCCTTGTACTTGATCTGTTTGATGTAAGTTTAGTTGTTTCATTATGTTAGTCACCTCTAGGATATTGGGAGCCCTTGACATGATAAGTTTCTTTGACCTGAAGTAAGACTTGCATTTACGCTTATGGTTTTGAATCTTCCTTGTGACATGCTTCTTTTGATTTGGTTATATTGGGGCAATACTCAACTCTGTTGAGCTAGATTCTTGATGATGCTAGTTGTACTGTGAAGTCACGTACCACATCCTTAAACTGTGGGCTTGGATCAATTCAACCGAAAAAAATGAAATATCTCCATTAAACTTTGCCAGGATTCTTTTATTCTTATCAAGAAGATTTCCCTTCATAGATTTAAAAAGCAATCAAAGGTTCTAGGTGTAGTCTCGTGTTAAGCCCTTCACCCATTCACCTAGTTAATGCCGTCTAATGATAGATTTAGTGGTGATGCAGTGCTTCTGCACTGCTTTCATTTTCACTAACAACAGATGCAGTTTTGTTCGACAATTGACCCTTTTGTGCTGGTATGTTGCCTCGTCTTAGTGGATGACCGCAATCTGCGGGTAGCTGATTTTGCTCAGTTTTGGGCTATTGGAAAGGTATACCCTCACATCTTTCTCTAAGAACATGTGCGAGTATGTGTTCTCATTTTCCATTTTCCTAGGAATATGCTGGTGTCTGCGGGTCCTTCTGTCCACCACATAGTTCTCTCAGTTGTGTAAACAATATGATGCGGCCTTTTTGTTCTTATCTCTTTCTTTTTCGTTTTTGTTGGGCTGGGTTGTGAAGTTATGGCTAGGGGCATTATGGTTTATCATCTTGGTATTTGTCAATACCTTTTAACGTATCATTCAAAACTTCTTTTTTGCTAATTATTGTATTATAGGATCTTTTCTTTTTCTCTCTTTTATTCAGTTCTTCGGAATTTGAACTTTGCTGATGTGATTAAATTAAGCTTTCAGATGGAACATCATGCAACTTCATCTCTCTGTCTCTGTTCCCTTGTAGTGCTTTTTCCCTTGTAGGCTGTAGTTATATCTTTATGTCTGCTTTTTAAGTCCTTACTTCTTGTGGCTTTCTTGTCAAACCATCTTTGCTAGATATGTAATAGGGGACATTGATTAATATTGATTTTGGCAAATGTCTTTCAATGAAATAGATAATGTTGATAATTACTGTTGGTACTTAATTTTTCTATAATTGTTAAACATACTAGGACTGGTGTCTGGTGGTGGAATGATATGATTACTAGATTTTGTGCTTTTCGATGAGCGGTAAAATTACAGGGGGATCATTTTGTTATCTAAATTGTTGTTGATATGGTGCCTCATGTCATTATGATATCTGATTTTGTTATGCATGTGCTTTACCTATTTTTTTTCAGACTATGAAAATTTGCTTACTAATATAATATGTTACTAGATAGTAAAAGAGGATCCATTTGATTGTTGTCTCTTGCACTTGAGTTTGTTTCTTCTGGACCTCTGGGCTGTTTCACAATTTGTTTATAACCAGGTTTTTTCATAAGATGTGATGAACTATTTATTTAATCTACCATGTCGGTGGTTTCAAGTCTTCTAAGAAACTATCCAAGGCATATTCAAACAACAACAACAACAACACCCAGCGGAAATCACATTCTAAGAAACTATCCATGGCATGTTCAGATGACGTAAATTAATCTTTAAGAGATTGTACTACCATTAATCATTCAAGTGATATTCAATAACAGTAGTTATCCTAAAGCTTATGGTTGGTTGTTCCTTTGTGAATAATATGTCCAAATTTCATTTTGCATTGCATGCCTTTGTGCTGCTATTTTGTTGAGCCTGGAAAATAATGTGATTTCACTCATCTTTAGATTGTATCCATAAGCGAGCTCTTTTCATGGCATGCTTAGTTTTGTCCTGTGTTCTGAATTTCTTAGTGAAGCAGAGTTGCTTTATAGTAACTAGGTTCAGGTACTGAAAATGCAAGTATCTTTTGGTTTCAGATAATGATCGATATCCTAGAAATATTAGCTTATTGTCTCCATCTAGAAACAATTATTATTATTATTTTTGGATGTCACCTTTTTCTGTTGGTAATGATGATGAAGATTTATGAATATTTTATTACTCCCTTGAGGATTTACTAATGATTTTGTTACACCCTGTTAAATGCACTTAAATTGCTTTCTAATTGATCCTTATTTTCCTTTTCAGAGATCAGGCTATGAAGTTTACATATCTGAAGCTTCATACAAGGACCCTGCGGTGAGTATGCATGATTCAGAGTCCACATACCATAAGTTCAGATTGGTTTGTCTTTTTTGTTAGGTGTCCTATTGATAATTAAATAAACTTGAGGAAGAGATAATAGTAAAGAAAAATACTAACACCTATTTGCCTTGTGTTGAGCATGCATTATCAAAAAGCTTCACACCATAATTTTAGATGTGGTCTTATTATGTTTTGTTACATTCCTTTTGATAAGGAAATGAATAACTTGATGGCATAGCAATTCTAGAAGCAAAAATAACAACGGTGAGAAATCTCATCCCCAATATCAACAGATGGTGCTGATATCACCACTAACTTGAATTTCTTTCGGCAACATGCTATGTGGACAGAACTATGCATTTGATAGTCTTTGATATTGAATTGTAGTCCTCGTGGAAAATTAACTTGCATTTTGTATAAATAAGGATGTAATCCTCATATTAACTAGTCTAAAAAATGATGCTTTCCCTCTGAATTTTCAGGGCTGTGCAGCTAGAAATGTACATGGTTTTACCCTGGACGAAATACAAAAGATGGCTGACCAGTGGGAAGAAGCTCCATCATTATACTTGCAGCTTGATGTCAGGGTTTGTCCTGAATTCTCATTTTTAACTTTGGGTTAAAAGGAGCAATGTTAGGCCAAGAAAGAAGTAAAATGTTAAACCTCATCGGACTTAAACCTTAGTCACTTTAGTTCTTTAATGTTTTGAAATTCAAGAAACTCAGGGATTCTACTTACTAATTTGCTCTTTTCATGCATGGCCTGATTCTGTACTGACTTCACAGTCATTATTCAATGGTGATGACCTGAAGGAAAGTGGCATTCAGGAGGTAATAAATTGATTCTTGCACGGAAATCCTTTTATTGAAATTGACTTCGCTTTCAGTCACTTTTGGATATTTATGCACTGTCTTAGCTATCTTCATTCATTTTGTTTGGGTACCAACAAAATGATGATCAGTTCTAAGGTCATTAACATGATGCTTTGGTGATCAATGTTGTAAGCTATTCTCTTTGTAGTGATAGTTGCAGAAAAACTTGAAGATCAAAAGCCCCATAAGAAAGAACCTATTAGAAATATTTGCTACATCTTTTCTTCTCTATTTTCCTTTTCTATGAGAGGTTTTGCACGTACTTGAAAGTACAACACTTCTGAAGCCAGCTTGAGCATTATGAGTTTCTAATTTTTTCTTGATGGTGATTAACATTTCATTTGTTGCTACCTCTTGCCTAGGAATGATTGGTGCTTAGAAACTTCTATAACTTCTGATTTATATCACAATGGGATCCATCAAATTGTAATCATTTCCGTCAATTTCTTAGTCTAATTTGGTTAATTCTGTCGATTAATTACTTGGAAAATCTTGTAGTTGTTTTTTTCAGTTGATTTCACTTCGTTTCTCTTGTCAAAATGGCAGGTTGATATGGACACCGAAGATGGAATCTCAGACAACAATGTCTCTAGTTTGCAGGAAATAAAGCCTGAGAAGGTCATAGTTTCTCCTGAAAAAGATGATGCACATTATGGTATGTATTAGATATCTGCATTTCCAATTAAAATGAACTGTTGTTAAGTTCATTTTGTTTCCTTGCATGTATGAACATCAATGGTCATTTTTTGCATGCATGATCAAATTGAAAAAAAGATTATGTTATTGTCAGAGAAATATTGTGATGGAATTGTATCGCTGATCATTTATTGGAAGATTATAAATTTTAGCCCAGTCCTTAGGAGGAAAGGTGCCTTCAGAATATAGTTGATGATTCACACTACCAGGAATGAATTTAAGGAAGTTCTCACCAGGGTTGTTGTTGCAACTCAAATATATTGTTGCTTGTTTTCAAACACTGCTATGATGAATAATTAGAGATATTGTCTCTGGAATTTGTTCCATATACGCTTTTAATATCTGTCTTATGCACTTAGCTTTTTCACAATCATGTAGTGGCATACAATGTGTTTTATAGTGGCCTTGTCCATGAACTTCTCAACTAATGTAGTTAGGATCTCAGGAATATGCTTAATTTTCTTCTGCTTCTTCAACATCTTCTTACTTTCCTGACTCTTTGGTGGAAGGGAAGTAACTTGTTTTTGGCTGTAAATGAGCCCATGAACTCCTTTTAGGAACATTTTTATTCCCTTGTGTATGAGGATGTATAACGGAGGAAAAAGTGAACAAGATTTAGTCAGTAACAGCTGCAGTGATGAAAATCATATTTCAGCTTTCCAGTCTGTACTTGAACAATCAACTTAATTCTTATGGCCTACTGGTTATGTTTTTTAAAATTCTCCTGTGAATATGTAACTGCAGTCCAATATATTTAGATCCTTATATTTAGTTTATTTTAGTTGCTTCTGAAGGTGAGAAAATATGGGGCACAGAAGCTGAGCAACATAGAGATCAAGTGAAAGACTTGGGTAAAAGTAAATGGTCAGATGATGTAGATGAAGATGACATTAAAAGGTCCAGAACTCTGACGCATGGTGTAAATGCTCTTTCTGGGTTGTTTCAAGTATATAGGAAGCAGGGAAAATCAGTTCGTTGGAGTGACCAGGTAACTGTTACTGTGGTGCTCTTGTTTTGTAATGTTAAAGAGTTATCTTTATCCTTTACGAGCTTATTGCTTTCTGTTTAACGATATCGGAATGTAACTTGAAGGTTGGAGATACTGGATTCTCTATAGGTGGAGTAAAGAAGACAAATGTGCTCTCTTTGGTCATTGGACCAGGAGCTGGATACAACTTGGTAAATTATGCAACTATCCTATGAAGTGAACATTTTGGTTTAATTATTTGGATCCTCCGGGAGGTTTGTGTTGAACTGCACTCCATGATAACGTTGCAGTATTTTTACCTGCAGCAGAAATCACTTTTTCTACTTGGCATGCTATTTTCTGACGGGATCTTGCTTCCTTTTACTTCTCAAAATTTTAATTACAAAAAGTAGTTGACGAATTTTCATCGCGCAAAACAGATGTTCATATTCATGCACACACATAAAGCACACAAACATAATATAAGCAATGTGAACATCTCTACCTGGTGCTTTTGTGGAATCGAATTTTTTTATGTATTAAGCATGGATGCCACATTGGCAGAAGTCCAACCCTTTACTAGAAGAAGAGAGCAAAAAGTTGGCCCAAAGCGTTGGCAAGTCAAGCATGCAGAGCATTTTCCAGGAGCAATTGCGTGCAGAGCGTGAGTCTTTTAAAGCCGTTTTCGATAGAAGGAAACAACGGATTGGACTTGGATTGGACGAGGAATAATAACCTTTGTATTTAGATGTAGGTCTCAATGTTCTCTGGAGTAGTATTGGGACAGAATCTACCACACTAAATAGTATTCTTTATAGGGTTCTTGTTGTATGTGGGAAATTGAGCCCCCCCTTTAATGTAATCCTTTAGTTTTTGGAGAAACAAGAGGATATTTTCTGCGATAACCCAGAAGAGGCGATTGCGTAGAAAGAATGATACCTTAACACTTGCAACACTTCCTTTACATGCTTCAAGGGTAGTTATACACCAAAATATCATTTAGGTAAGCATGAAGTATGGAGGCCACTAAACTCTCAAAAGCAGCTTGTACATTTGTTAGGCTATAAGGCATAACACAAGTTATAAATTTTGTTTTATGAATTTCATCCGCCTTCTTTCTAATATGATGATAACCAGATAGTAAATCCAATTCAAAGTACCACCTCAATCTACTTAATTCATCCAATAACTCAATCGATGGTATAAGAAACCTAGTGGGTTGGCGTAGGTGGCATATACTTTCGTTGCTTAACCAAGTGGTTAGGGGTTTGATCTTTGGGAATGCAGCAAACTCCTGGGTCAGCAATAGCCCTCCTTGATTGGAGATGTTCCCGCCGTGGAGGGATTAGTCCTCTGGACTAATCCTTTAAAACAAAAAAATTGGTATGAGAAATTCATCTTTCACCATGATTTGATGCTTTATAATCCATACAAAACCTCCAAATGTTGTCCTTTTTCCTCACCAACATCACTAAAGATGAAAATGGACTCATGTTATGCTGTATGATTCCTTGTATCAATATTTATTGCATTATTTCATCTACTACATCCTTTTGTAACCTTCAATACCTATGAGGTCTCATATTAATAGCAATAAATCCATCCTTCAAGATAATCATATAATCATGCAATCTTTTGAGATGCAATCCCTTAGGTTTAACATAGACATTCTCAAAATCCTTGATTAATTGTTAAACCCTCTAATCTCGACCTTCTTGATCGATCCTTATCTATAAGGGATTCGTCTAAGTATTGTTAACATTTAGGAGAACATCCTCAATCTATCAATGCATCATTTTGCATAAAAACAACTGATAATTAGACTTAGCTTTCTTTAATACCTTCATGTTTTTTTTTCTTTAAAAGTTCTTGCAAACCTTCTAACATTTCTTCTTTAATCCACCTCCAATGGTTATCAACATTGGTTCAATTTCCTCTGCCTCATTGGCCTTTTTAGCATAGCTTTATGGATAATAAAGTTGTATGTGCTGCCTCGATCTATTAATACATGTAATGACATTGTATTCCAATTCCTAATTACCCTTAACTGATGATATTCCAGTTAAATCACTCCTAATATTGCTTAAAGTAAAATAATGCCTTATTTCTAACACTTTTTTGGTTCTTCCTCCTCTTATCTTTCTTCATTTTCATCTGCTACGTACATATAAACTTGCTTCCTCTTGCATTTATGGTCTAGTCGAAATTTTTAGTCACACCAAACATAGAGACCTTCAGGTTTATTGATCATCTGATTCCTTACTATTTTGTGGTTCTTGTGGATCTCTCTTTTCCATATTTCATCATCCTACTTGACGATGACATTGATAGCACTCCTCAGTTATCTTTCTAACTAGTAACTATTATATTAACTATACCCTTATTTTTAGGTTTATATGCCTACTGGTTGATACTCGATTAACTATTATAGTGTGAAGACATTATTCTTATTTCTTAGTAAGATCATACACTTGATACAAATTTTATTATTCAACAAATAACTATCAAAATCCTAAAAATTATCCTAAAATACTATATCAAAAAAGAGAGTTATAAGGATAAAAAAGAAACTCAAAATAAAGAAATAAAAACTACCTAAAAGAAAAAAAGACTAGATTAATAAAAATAAGGTTTTCCTAATATTCTAGTCCTTAACAATGGTGCCAAAAACTTGAAAATTATTATATTATAGTTTTAATTGTAAGCGCACAATGCAACTATAGTTAGCACTAGCGAATATGGGTCAATCTCATAAGGATTAGAGTTATTAGCACTTATTGTCTTTCTATTACCTAGTGTAACAAATTATGGTGGTGATAATTAATGAAATTTAAAATTAAAACAATAAACTAAAATAAACCAACGCAACTGACTAATTAGAACGAAGATTAAACCTAGAATTTTTTTTAAAAAAGTGGAACTAGGACTTCAAATCCCCCTAAGACTTCTCATGTAATTATAATTTCACTAATCGATTTAATTGATGGTTCACTGGATCGTGAAAATTTCTCAATTATGCTAATACGTTTCTCAAGATTATGAACGCCTAATCATTGGTTAATTAACCGAAATCTCTTTCTAGTTAAAATTCCTAAGATTAAATTAATCGATTCATGAATTTCATTATTAGTTTTGACTCTAATCTAGAAGATTTATGTTAACCTATTTCTACGTCTGTATGTAACTCCTTTCAATTATGGTAAAGCTATTCATATAAAAGGATTTTTCATCTCAGTTGCATAAAATCATACATGAAATAATACACTAACAATATTAATTCAAGAATAATTAAGAATATATAGTTGAATATTAATGAAACAAAAGAATGCATTAAGTTAAAATAAAATCACTATAAGGTTTATCCCAGGGTTCATCTAATCCAAGTACCAACAAAAGTTTAATTCACAATCATATCATCAAGGCTAAAGGAAAAATAAAAAACAAAAAAATCATGATGAGATCCCTTTTAATCTTCATTACATCCACTTTAAATTGATGAAAATCCACTTAAAGTATTTCCTTACTTATTCTTTATTCTCTTTATCATTCTAGGACGTCATTTCATATTTCCTACACCTCCCTTGAGCCCCTTCCAAACCTCTTATGAATCCCCCCTTCAACTTGTCTTCGTTTCACCCTTTTATAGCTTGAAATTAGGGTTTCTAGAGTGGATATATGACCATGTCTCTCAATCTTACTTCAATTCTTCAAAATCATGTAGAAACATAATCTACAAGGTTACACAATTATGGAAATGATTGTGCCCACCTCCATATGATCTTTTCCCTCAAAGACAATTTTAATCTTTCACTTTTCTGCTTCATTTTCATTCAATTTTTGCTCCTTTTAACTTATGAAAGCAATTAGGACCTAAAAATATAATAGAACTAATTAAGTACCAAAAACAATAAGAAACTCTCAAATAAACAAACAAAATGCACGAAATATGGAATTAGAAATATAGTTTATTTAACATTTATTAAACTTGCCCACATTTAATCATTTTCTTATCCTCAAGAAAATCAATTTCATTAATCTCAAACAAATCAAAGGGAAAAAGAAAGAATAAGGAATTTGTAATTCTCCTTCTCTCTTCAAATTTGATTGCTTTACCCTTGCAACCTATCTTTTTTTGAAATTTTCATTCCCGCCACTTTTGGTTGCTACTGACAGCCAGTTGTCTGGATAAAGTTTTCTTCATCCATGGAGGGCCTTTCCAAGGATAGTGAATCTGCTCGAATATCCCCAGAAGAGTTCCCTGCATTATCCTGTACGGTAAATTAGAAGGAACAACCAGAAAGTGTTGCAAAGCATGGTAGGATTACTAATTCCAACAACTCCAACAACCATATGTCCCCCATACTGCTTACAAGTGCATGGCAGAAGTGAATTGTTTTTAATCAACCTAGGATTTAAGTGAAACATTACAAGAAGGTCATGAAAGATGGAATCGTCTGTCCACCCATCGAGTTACTAAAAGCAGGGCATAATTGTCAAACTTGGTTGGCTCGTTTCGGAGTAAACGACTGACTTTCCCCATAATTAACACGAGCTAATGCAAGGTGGGGCAAGAAAGGATTAGAAAAAATGCTACTAATGGAGGATGGAACGATTGTCTTTAAGTTTGCAGTTGACAGTAACTTGGATGAAATTCTGGAATTGGGGCCATGGCATATTGGAGGCCAACCAATGTTTATGCAGAAATGGAAACCTGAGGTTGAGTTCAGAAGTGAATGTGTGGAAGTTTTTCCCATATGGATTCAGTTCCATAATTTGCCTTTGGATTCTGGACGGTTGAACGGTTAAGCTTTGACACCAGTTCTCTTAGAAAACCTCTCGATATGGATGCTCAAACCTCTAGTATGGCTAGACTTAGGTATGCCAAGATATGCGTAGAAGTCAATAGAAATGCCAACTTGCCTAAGACTTTGTTTGTTCAGAGATTCGATGTTGATGGGGAGTTAACTTCTTCTAAGGTTAGGCTTTCTTATTCTTGGAAACCACAAAGTACTTTGAAGAAGTGGATCCCTTAAGCACGTACATTTCAAACAAAAGGATAGGAGGAATGACTGGTGTTGGAATCTAAATAAAGAGTGCATGAGAGTCTAGAGGATGAGATGCAAGTAAATACACGGCTACATTTTGAACAACAGAATAAATCAATGGATAATATAGAAGTTGGTGAAGAAGGGACCTTAACTGCTAATGTTGATAATGTTGATGATGCCAATGTGCATCATAATATCGATAATGAGTTTCAGGACATTGGGGTACAAGAGTTGAACTCTTTAAATATCAATGTGGGGGAGGTTGAATTTAATTAACAGGAGACAATAGAACTACTATAAATGACAATGAAGGGGGATTACCTAGCAGTGATCAAATGTTGGTAGTGGGTCATCAGGATATGGTGGCTAAGGATCAATCTACAGATAGTTTGGAGCATAATGAATAGATTGCAGAGTCACATGACAGTAGGGAGGAGCAACAAAATGATCAATCTAGATATGAGACTAAAGAGGAAGCCTCTCACGATTATCTAACTAAATCTAGGAAACGATCACCTCAACGCAAAGATAAATCTAAAGGGGTTTTCCTTTAGATGACTATAGTTGTGTGGAATGCAAGAGGGCTAAATGACCCTTTTAAACAATTAATGGTGAAGGATTTAATAGCTGATAAGAGAGCCTTTTTGATTGGTTTACTAAAGATTAAATAAAGGCAAATTTTGTTTAAGCGGGATTGAAATTTTGGGGTACTCAATGGAAAACTATTACAAATCATCCCCACCACTACAATGGTTGCATTATTTGTTTATTTAATACGATTTCTTCGAAGTTAAGCACAACAGTAGTAGTAGTGATCAATACATGCATCTTTACTATCAATTGAAGGGACAATCGATCTTTTTAAAGTCTCCCTTGTGTATGCATCCAATTTTGCTTTTCAGCGAGAGCAGTTATGGAAGGATCTTTGAGCTATACAGTATGGTATGCAAAATCCGTGGTTAGTAATTGGGGACTTTGATTGCTCTTTGAATGCTTGTGAGGATGAAGGGGGAGCTGGATTCACAACAGGGAGTGGCAGAGAGCTTACTCACTTTTTATACAAGACCAATTAGCTCGATTTGAGGGGAACTGGTCGATTATTCACTGGACAAACAACCAACAAGGAACCATGTTGATACGAAAAAAATTATATGGAGCCTTGGTGAACCTATTTTGACTTAGTCATTTTCCACAGGCAAATGTTCATTTTGGTGAGAATGGGATGTTACATCACTCCTGTATGCTTATTCAACATATATATGTGTGGTGATATTCACCAGTTCTCAATCAATCTTCAACAAAGATACAACAAGCAGAAGACAGATTTGAAGATTTGAAGATGTGTGTGAAGAAAGTGTGTCTGAATATCGAAGAAGAAAGAGGGAAAGACTTTCTGATTAAGGAACAGAAGAATAATGCTATGTCTATGTGAGACATGTGAGACTCACATGAGAAGGACAAGACAAAAGCATTATCAAACATAGTCACATTAACACATTCAATAGCATAAGTTGAACACGTGAGGGCACTTGATATCTACCTCATAAATGAAGACATCACCGGATGCAACTGCTACCCATTACTATATAAGACAGGCATAAGCTTCAGTCTTAGATACACACAAAATACATTGACCACATTTATTGTAAACAATATTCTGAGAGTGATTTATGAAAAGAATAGAGTGAAAGTTTAAGAGCTGCTAGAGTACTTATCAGAGGGTACTAGAGAGAGTTCATAGATCTCTTACAAGTGTTTTTGAAAGCACTCCATCTCTTATAACTTACTCTTTTCTTGATAGTAGTAGAACCACAAGTGTGAGATCCTTGGATGTAGATAACATTTAAGCTATCGAACCAAGTAAAATTCAGTGTTCTTTATTTTTCTGCTATTTTCACTTCCTGCAAAATCAAAACATCTTTATCAGTCTTTGAGGTAAAAGACAACAGTAGAATACAAAGATCTTAACATCAGTGGTATTAGAGCCTATCTACAACTTTCTAGGCAATTCTTAGCTATTCAAGCATCAAGGTTCATCAAGAATTTCTATAAGAATATGTATTCTCGTGTCTCTTTAAACTACGTTTAAAATGGTAGGAAAAGAAATGGATGTCTTCACTGGTAAGGAAGACTTTACAATCTGGAAACTTCAGATGCAAGCTTTACTTGAGTCTTATGAATGTTATGGTGCTATTAAAGAACAATATGATGTAGAGACTGACCCTATCAAGAGACTTACGATGCAAAGACTTGCCTACTGCAAGTTAATGCTTCACTTATCCCCAGTTGTGATAAGGAAAGTGCAGAATTGCAATACTACACAGAAACTTTGGCTAAAACTTGATGAACTATATGCTAAAAGATCGATGCAGTCTCTAAGCATATTTAACAGATGTATCAATCGTACAAAGCTCAGATTCAACGTCTTGATGATAAACTCAAATGCTACATCTCTACCCATTATATAGGGCCTGACTTCGACGCAAAAGTTCGTAAGATACAAAAGATACAAGGAATTATGCAACAAATGGAAGCTGACGTGCATTCTGCACAGTCAAAGACAATATATGACTCATCCTCTTCATTGTTTCCAAATACTCAGCCAATATACCCGTCGCCTATGTATCAAAAGTATCCAGAAGAAGCTGACTACTCAAAGGTATTCAAATTCAATTATCTTTTGATTAGACAGTACATTCATCTTCAGACAACTCCGAAGAAACCAAAAAGGTCAAAGTTAAAGTCAAAATCTGACAGAGTTCCTAAAAAAATAATTTCTGAGAAATCAAGGGTGTTTAAGCCGTCAACCTTTTATACACCATTTGAACCAGTCAATCAGTGGAGTAAGTCGTTACCAATTCATACACCTCCAACATCTCCACCAAAAGTTCAACATCTCCACCTCATCTCATGCGAAGGACAAAGCGCTAATGACGGAGTTCCTTACAACTCTTACCACTAATTCTCTTGCAGAAGATTTCACCTCTCAATTAGATAATACAGAAGTTCATTTTGAAGCCTCTGTTACAACATCTAAAATTTTTGCAACACCATCTGAGTTATCTACTGAACAGATCTTTGAACCGTCTACTGATTCTTTAACTTAGCTAGCTGATCTATCAGAGTTATCCAATGTTCTGATGACAATACCTCAATCTATTGAAGTTGAACAAGAAATTAGTGAAGCAGAATCTACGGGTACTGAACCTATCAAACCTAAACCAGCACCATAAGCAACATCAGCTCAGCCAGCTACAAAGGCTATAACCAAGCCTACTTTAGGACCTTGGTTTACGTTCGATGACCTACCTCCAAAGAAATGGAGAGAAAGAATACATGAATTTGGTGCATTGATTGATCTTCAAATGACTAGACCAATCATCCCTTGCCAGATATTTTTGTCTGAATTCATATCTCGTTTCACTGGTACTTTGCGAGAATAGTGGCAAAGTATATCTGAATACTAAAGACTTCAGTACATTCAAGTCATTACAGAAAGATGTTAAGTTGTTGTAGCATATGCAATCCATTCTGCCTATCCATTCCTCCAACAACTTTGAAGAATTGATTGAAGAGCAATCTCAAGAAAATGAGGACACCAAATTTGCTATTTCCGTATTAACGTCAGAAGATGAAGAATCCTCAATTTCCTCCGATTC
>JAOSBL010000007.1:9627998-9639332 GCA_027568915.1 Erythroxylum roraimae
GTTCTCATCGAAGTGCTTCAAAATTCTTAATGCTTAATTTCTACTTAGATATTTAAACAATTTGAACTTTTCAAAATTTTAAATCAACATTTCATTTAATACATATGACTATATCACATAAACTCATTAGTAATATAATGAAATATAAGTATTATCCCTTTATGAATTGTTATTCCATCCATTACATCACATTTACAAATTTAACAATTGAATACCACCATCATCCTTTCACCAAAGTTTGATTTGGTTATTTTCCAACTTGACGAGTTTCATACGATTCATAATCAAAAGGATACACATATCCTTGTACGTAACTTTATGATTCTTGTTATGTTGATTTAACCAACATGGAATAAAAGGATAGTCTCGGTTATCCATCTTTTTTCTTGCCACTTGTGTTAAGCATAAGTCTCTTTTGATTCATTATTTATAATCATAATTAGATACATTTAAAATATTTTTAATTTATATTTAATTTTTAATTAAATAATCTATACTCTTAAATCTATGTTGAAATCTAACAATATGTCATGAAAACCTAAATATTAGGAATATTAAAGTAGTTTGACTTAACTTATTCATGCATGATTATAATGTACCATTTAGTCATTTTATCATCCCCTATTCTAATAGGAAATAGAATATAAAATTAGTTTCTACTAAATTAAAATTCAATTATGTTTTTTTTGCTAATCAGTAATTGATTTATTATTAATATTTGAAAAGAACTTTTTCAAATCTCTATTCACACTAGATAGAAAATTTTTAAATCATTATTTAATCAAGAATAGTAAATATTCTCCTTAATTACCTTAACGTGATGAGCCGTTCTTTTTACTTAATTATTTACATATATTTCATACAATATCCAAGTGATATTAATTGATCTATTCTAAATAGTAATGTTTTGAAAATTGAAGTAGACTAACTAGTTCAGTCGATAAAATCAAAAATTAACTAGCATTTGAATTGGTTTGGAATAATAATCTTTACATGCATAAACCAATTAATTTAGCCAATCAATTTTGTAAATTGATATGTAGTAAACTGTAAACAAACTTCCTTCTCTTCTTTTATCAAACTTTTGTAGCCTCTTCGACTTTTTCTAATACTTACTAGTGGTTTCCTATTTTGATTGTTTTCTCTCATCATTTTCAGTTCTATTTCAATCTTTTTGGTGTTACCTTGCATATATATTATCATGGTAATCGATTCCCATACCACTTTGGCATTGTTGATCTCGAACTAAAAAAAATTAAGTCTACAATTTATTACTCTCTTTGATACTTTTATCATTTTTGGATCCACATTGACTTACTGGATGTGTGTTTTTTATGAAGAACATCATTTTTAAATATTTTTATGTTGTTGGGATATTATATGCATAGATTAGGCTGCTTTGTTTTATGTTCTTTGGTTTAGAGTTATTTTAAGATGCTTATGGATTTGGCTTCTTTTAATTAATTATTTTGTAAGGTTGTGGCTATTTGAAAGTGTTTAAAAGTGAAATTTATAACTTTCTGTATTACTCTCTTTCATTTTTCTCAAGAAAAAAGAAGCAAATGGGGAGAAGAATCATAAGAATGGGAGGAGGGTGATATATGTTTAATTGTTGATACATTTAATCTTTGATACTTAGTGATTAATGGTTTAAAATACTTAAGACACTCACTTTAGTTCATATTTGATCTTAGGTACAATTTGGAATCATAATAGGCAAAGTGAGCCGAAAGCATACTCGTTGAGCCATCTTCTTGAGATTCACACTTGATTGGCTTCATAGAGCAAGAAGGAGAAGGGTTAGAATGAAGAGGAGGTAAGAAATTACCAAAAGAAATGGAAAGATGCAGTGCCATGTCTATAGGAGGTGTCTCAAGGCCATAACAATTGTCATGGGTATGAGACACCTCCCATAGCCATGACAATGCATTTTCATGGGCATGAAACACCTCCCATAGCTATGACACTACATTATCATAGCCGTGAGACTAGTTTCACGCCATTGTCATGGGCATGAGACACCTCTCATAGCTATGACACTGCATTATCATGGCCGTGAGACTAGTTTCACGCCCATGACAAAATTGTCATGGGTATGACACTAGTGTTATAGAGGTGACAGCCCATGAAACATGCTCACGGGCGTGAAAACCCATGTTACACCTGTGAACTTGCCACCCATCCTCTTATAACCTAGCTTTTTATTATAAAAGCATTAAGTTGTGATGGCAGACAAACTTCTTGAAAAACAAATGCAATTTTCTTCGTTCTCTCTTAGGTTTTTGACATCTCAGAGGCTATTCATGGGTCTTTCTTAGAGATTGATGGAGAAGATGAGGGCTAACCTTCCTAACGCTAGTTCAAAGTTGAAGTTGATGCTGAGGAACACATTTAGGCATATCATCTTTGTGAATCGTTTTCTTTCCCTTTTTTTAGATTGTTTATGTTATCTTGTGTTTATTGATTGGGTATTGTGTAAAAACAATATTTATGCTCTATTGGATTGTTTTTCATGAGAAGCCATTGCTAGAAATTTGAATACGATACATAATAGTCATGTTTGAATTCATTTGTAGCAACCAATGGTATTATATCATTAGGGAAAACATAACCTAGGTTAAATAATCCGAGCTTGTGTGATTATTACTTAGATTGGTCTGTTTTTCTCACTCGTAAGGTTGTTGTCTCCGATTAAACTTAGAGAGCTTATTATAGGTTATCCAATAGTTAGGGTTAATTAACAAGCCCTTCTTAATTAACTACAACCTAAGAAAAAACTGGGATTAACAGAGCTTGTTGTTAATTCACGATCAATAGTCTAAAGAGAGGTGGGAAGACAATAATGCAATGATGTATGTGAGATTGTGCATAGGCTAAGATTAAACCGTAGAATCGGATTTCAAACAATAAATTGATGTTATCACTTTGCTACTGTTTAATTTAAGTTTCTTTTATATATTTAATTTTACTTTGTTTTCCAATTTCCATTGAACCAAACCCCTTGTTTTACTTATACGAATAATTTAGCAATCTAACTATATTTAATCTTTATGGGATCAACCTAGACTTGCCACTGTTATAGTTGTAGGTTTAGTTATTTTGTGTAATGTTACAATGCCCTACGCTAGAGGGATAGTGATTATAAAAAGGTTGGTTGGTGATTGGTAGGATGAGATTAATGAATCTACCTAGTGGTAAGATGGGATCTTTTTTACTCTATAATACTTACTAAGTAAATCAACAATATCATACATAAATGTAATAAACTAATTGACTATATGGGAATAAACTAACAATCTCTTACTTATACAATAGCCAATTTCCTATGTATCTAGTACCATATCCTTCTATATATAAATCATGTGTTCTTTTTAAATAATGGAATAGTGAGAGAATCTGTAGCATTCTCTTCAATGGGCACTCGCTCTAATGTAATGTCTTTGCACTCTATTGTCCCCCTAGTCAAGTGAAACTTCCTTATTACATACTTAGGATGTTGAGAATACTTTGGTTCCTTTACTTATGAAACCAAAAAATTGGTGCCATAGTACTATTGACTTAAGAATGCTAGGAACCACTACAAGTTTGATAATGAAATACTTGAACCAAATAACTTCCTTTAACACCTCATACATAAAATGTACTCAACCTCGATCATATAATTAACAATGGCTTATTGTTTAAAACTATTCCAACTTAATGCACCACCATTTAGAGTGAAGATATACCTTGACTATGATATGTTATCATCATGATTGAATTGAAAAATAACATATGAATAACCTTGAACTCTTAGCTCAACTATTATATGGACCAAAACACATCTTTTTTTCTCAAGTAATTTATAATATTTTTCATAATGTTCTGATGACCATCATAGGGTTGAATTAATATATTCTTATTTGATTAAATCATAAGAAATATTAGGTCTCATACATAGCATTGTACATATGATTGATCCAATAGATTAAGCATATAGAACACATTGTAATTTATCCCTCTCATCATGTGTCTTTGGACATATATTCTCTGGGAGAGAAATATAATGTGACATGGGCAAGAATCCATTTTTAAAATTCTATATGCCAAAAATCTTTAGCAATTTGTCTATAAACACATAATAAGATAAACCAAGTTAGCTTTTTTTATCTATCTTTATAGATCTTTGTTCCTAAATTATATGTTTCTTCTCCCATTTCTTCTATAGAGAAGTTCTTTGATAACCAAATCTTTATAGATTAAAGCATCAATATATGATTTCCAATTATAAATATGTCATCCATATGCAGCATTAGAAGATAACTTCACTCCTACTAATCTTCTCATAGATATAATGTTCATCTACATTTTTGATAAAATAAAACTTTTTTATCATCTCATAAAAAAATGTTCCAACTCTATAATACTTACAACTTACACACCTGATTAGGAAATTTTTGCATTCAAAACCTTTAGGTAGGAAAATTAGTATGAAAACATGTTATTTTAACACTCATTTTCTAATTTTCATAATCATGGTATAAAGTTATAGCTAATAAGATCCTTATGGATGTAAACATTACTATAGATAAAAAGTATTCATCAAAATCAAGTCTTTGTATTTTTTTAACCTTTAGGCACTACTATTTCTTTATACATATTTACATTACCATCCATATCTTTTTTTTTTGGGTTAAAAACCCACTTACATCTAATAGTTACAATCTAATTAGGTACATCCACCATTTCAAAACTAATAGCTTCATGCCATTTTAAGTAGTTAATAGCATATATTACTTTCTTAAAAGTAGTAGGTTCATCTTCAATAATCAATACATGGTTTTTACCTTTTTCAACATATAGATCAAAACTATTTGGGTGATAATGTACTTTATTAGTGTGTTGCAGATTATATATATGTTGAACTATTGGTTCTATAACATATTATCAACTTGCAATTCTTGTTCTATCTGGAGTTTAATTTATGGTTTCTAAACTTCTCAAAGTTCTGCCTTACTCTATTATCTTTTTTTAGAATGAATTTTGTTTCTAGAAATGTAGATATAAATGACTTTATATAAAAAATGTGGTTAAATGATATTCTCTTTCAAGTACCCCATTGATTTGCATTTATCTTATTTAGCTTAAAACTTATCAAATATTACATGCTTTACATAAACATCACATCCCTAAATCTTTAGGCATGAAAACTTTGTTCTACTACCATTCCATATGTCATATAGAGTATTGTCAACTGATTTATGTTCAGAAGATACGTAGAAGTTTCAAAGGAATATCCATAAAAAGAAATAGGTAGGTAATGCAACCCTCACCTTTATGACTGATGAGATTAGATATTAATACAATAGTATCTATGAACATTCTATCAAAGATGGGTTGATTTAAGATCATGAACAAGAAACACAATAAGAAAGAAGTAAGTCACCACATTCTAGAAAAATAAGGAATTATGAGTGATAAGATATTAGGATATGATCGCCACTAACAATCTAGATAAGATCGTAAAGTTTTTAGAGAACCAGAATAAAAGCACTGTAAAAAATTGAACAAAAAACTTTCCTACGATTTTGATTAATCTATAATAAGGTAGTCTTACAATACAAACTTAAGAAAGACTCTTATAAGCATTAAACCTTTAAAACTAGAGTTCTAAAAGGAAATAATCACTAAAAATGTAAAACATTGTCTTAGCTAGTACTATTGCTAATTTTTATTTTAGAACTCCTAAAATGTGAAATAAAGACAAGTCTAATGCCTATTGCAAGTTGAAAACCAACACTAGTTTGCTCTTAGAACATTAAGTTGTAAAACCATATAAAAGGCTAGGGTGGTAATAGGTATGACTTTACTATTAATTATATTATATTTCTCATTACTTCAATAATTAGTGCAAGATTAATGTCAATTACCCTTTGAGTTTGTCATTATTTACATTATCTAATCATGATTCTTTATCTTACTCCTTTAATTGGATCATCATTATAGATCTAACTTCAAACTCTTAAAGTAACAAAGGCTCGCTTCTTATGTAGAGATCTACAAGCAAGTTGTTTAGGGCTTTTTTGGCCTTCCTTACCTTACTTAATGTCACCAACCCTCTAATACCCTTGAAAAGATCTCCAAAAGCATTTTGTGTTTGAGTGATAGATGTTTGATTCACACCAAAAGGTGTGAATGAATCACTATAGAATGTACCATATCTAATATAATATGGTTTCTCTTTTTAAACTCTACATTGTATTATAAATTTCTATGTGGAATCCATTGTGGGAGAATCTCATTATCTTTTAAGTAACTAAAAAATTAATGGTCTAACTGCTCTCCACCTCTATTAGATCCAAGTCCCTTGACACTTTTACTAGTTTGTTATCAACCTTAAGTTTTATTTCATTGAAACTTTAAATTGATTTTGACTTTTTTTATACAATATATATAATTATATCTAGAACGATTATCTAGAAAAATGATTATGCACCTCTTATGTGAGTAGACAAAGGAGCACAGACACCTGAATGTATAAGTTGTAGTAACTCATTGGCATATTCTCACTTAACACTAAATTGAGGCGTGGTTATTTTACTAAACAAATGAGATTCATAGGTTTTATATGATTTATAATCAAAGGATCTAAACATCCTTCCTTATATAACTTTGTGATTATAGTTTTTTTAGAAATTGAAGAAATAATATATTCCAAGAAATAAGGATAGGCCTTACCAAAATGTATAACGAGTAGTTAGAGAAATTACATCCTCACAAAGGCCATTATGAGACCTACAATTGATAACTTAGTTCTTAATAAGTATATGCTATACAATTTCCCATCTAAGTGCTACTTCATTTTATTATGCTTCATCCCTCAAACAAAGTATGAAATACTGCTCTATCTTGCTCATAGTGCTCATCTTGAAGCTAATTTCATTCATTTTCTCCTATCTGAATCTCCTTATATTCCTTTATTGCCACTTATCATATAAACTAGTGTAAAGAGCTAGCTTAAAGAGCTTGAAATTGCCATTTAACAACTTGCTTTTGCTTACCCAATCAACTACCTCCTCTTATTGATTACTAACAACACTAATATTGTAATAAAATTTAATTTTTTCCTGTAGTGCCCTAGTGTATAAACACTGGAAAAATAAGTGATCCTTTTTCTCAAGGCTATTATAGCATTAGATGTAAGTAGGCTTTAAGTTTGATGAGCTTCTCACCTTGTTCATTATAACTAATCTATTCCATAGAGCCAGTTAAGTTGTGACTGTATAGTGGGGATTATTTCTAGGGGACCAAATGATCCTGTAGTAGCTTACCTCATGAGCTTAATGCTTGAAAAACTAACTTATAGATAGGTTAGTAAACTTTCCTAAGAAGTGAAGTATCCAAGAAACTCTATCTTCATCAGTTGATCTTAGCCTGTAATTAAGAATAATTTAAGATAACCATTTAAAGCTTCTAAGTTTGATGTTCCATAGATGGTCTATGACGAGATCACTAACCTTAACATTTGGTTTTAACATATATTTTAAATGGAATAGATAAGGATACAGGTATAGAGGTCCCTTATTACACTAATTAGCTAACCAAACCCAAGTATTTTTTCCATTCCCTATTACACATTTGAAAGCAGAAGCCATTTCACCTCTTAGTTTCAGTATATTGAGCCATGACCATGAGTTATTGGGATTACTTTGCACTTCTAAGAAGTTTTTCTCTTATAAGTGTTCAATACCCCATTGAACCCATAAGTGGTCTTTATCATTAAGTACTTTCCATATTTTTTGGCTAAGAGAATTTTTTTGAACATTCGTATAGATATTAATCCCACCGCAACCTTGCTTTCTTAGACTACATATATCTTTTTAAGACACCTTTGCTCCTAAGGCTTTATATTTGTCACTTAAGTTTTCTTTTCTTTTTATTTATTTTTAGGATTAGCCTTTTAAAAATTTAATTCATACAAACTATTTGTAATTTATATAGATCAATAACAAATATCATCTTTATAAGTAACAACTTTTATTCTTAAAAGAAAGATGATTCCATTCAAATATAGATTAGAAATAGAAATAATATTTCTAGTAATAAGTATAATATAATAAAATTACTTAATTCTTTTATAAGATTAGAAGCCTAAGCTAAACTACAAGTTTCTACAACTAATATAACAACACTTGCTTTATTGCTAATGTATAGATCCACGTCACCTTTCCTCGATAAAACACTCTTTATTAGCACCTTCTTATCACTAAAATTCATAGAAACCACATCCAATATCTAATACCCAATATTATGAAAAAAAATAAAAATGATATTAATTATTAACATACCTAAAGATGCTACTTCCTTAAGCTTTTTATCATTCAAGATAACAAGATGAACCCTTTAGTTCTTCTTCTAGTGACATTAGCTCAAAAATAAAATCACATTACTTGTCATTAATCTTCGTCTTGTCACCAAAATTTGACTTTCTTACTTTAGTATAAGCCTTATATATCTTTTTTTTTCCCTTCCTAGAACCTTTTCTCTTTCTCCTACTACAATCTACAACAAGAATAAAATTGGGTTCCTTCTTAAGGCACCCTTATGTACGCTTAAGTATATTCAATAGCTTAAGTGATGATTAAATTTTAATCTACTAAGGAAAGTGTACCTAACATGTTGTACTATTAAAATGCTAATAGAGGTTGATCATACTAAGAGATAACTTCTGTTCAATCTTATAACCCTATTTTATCTAATCAATAATAAAAATGGGTTTGGTTAATTGATTTATAATAATAAACTAAACTAAATACCAACTGCTTTAGATCACCATCAGAGCATTGCATAATAATAAAAAACAATATCAATATTAAGAAATACCTAGAGTAGATTTTCGCCTAAATTCATCTTATATAATTATTCAATTATAGCTATTATATTGTTTAGAATAGAGAACTTTTTTAGTGTAAAGATCTGCCTCCTATTGATATAAAGCCACATATTGCTAAATAGATTAACCTATATCTCTATCTAATTCACGTAATACATAATGAGCTAAGTTCTTTAAAACCCCACAAAATATTAACTTGAAACTAGAAGATTCATATAATTCTATATTTAGATCACAAACAATAATGGCTAAAGATACCCCCTTCTTCCCCAGTTGCCAACCCTAGCTAGTACACCTTCTGGTAAACCCGACCTTCCTTTTGCTTCTACCATCCTTCCCTTTAACTTTCCTTCCTCTCCAGCTTATCCTCCTACTTGCTTCCCTAAGCTCCCCACCTTGTATATGGTCAATATAAAGAATAACACATATAAATCTCAAATATAGAAACCTTTATTGAAAATTAAATCAAAAGAATAAAAAGCTTCATTAAGGTTTAACCTAATATAGATATGAAAGTAGAAAATACTTATAAAAAATAGTTGAAGGGAGGAAAACATTCATTCTAATGTATCCCATAATGAAAATCTCTATCCTCTAATAGTAATCACTTTTTTAAGAATACTTTCGATATTTCTTTATTAGAAATACCCTTCCTGTATGTTCTTAGGCTCACCTTGGGTAAGCAACTGCTAAACCTAATAAAAACTAGTCTAGAATTAAAGAAAAGTTGAAAAAAGATTACAAAACCCTAATTTCCTTTTTTTTTGTTATTTTTCTACCCTAGAAATGGTCTATGACATGAATTTGTCCTAAATCTTATATCTTTCTACTAATATTTTGGAGAGGGACCCAAGCTTAGACACATATATGTCCTAGTTCATGTACCATTCTATAGCTTTTTCTAAAGAGGTACACAAGCCAAGACAAGTTCATGTATTTTTACCAAAATTTCTCTCTACCATGCAACTTACTTTCAAACATTGTATTGGATCTTTTCTTCATCTCCAAGTTATCTGAGAAGAAAATGGGTTGGCATATGGTCATCTATCAAACTGTTTTAAGAAAAATTAATGTTTTCTTCATATATTACCTTGAAATATTCCTGTACATGCCAATCCTCAAATAGATTCTTATTTAATTACCTAAAAAAAAGACTTAAAATCAATTAAACAAAAGTAATTTCGATAGAGAACTTAGCAAAATATTAAGGATAATATATGCATATTTCATGAATATCAAATACCCACACTTAGAATTTTTTTTATTTTCAAGCGAAATCAATATTAATTACCCTCATCTCAACCAATTTTCAATTCTAGAAAATTTTTAACAATTTTATCACGATCATCCAAATCACTCATTATCCACCTAACTACATCATTTATCAACTACCTAGGACAATACATACTTAAAATAACTTGCAATTTAGCTCATCCTAATTCAAAAATCATTCAAATTTTAGCTTAATGGAAATAATAACTATTAGGAGAAGTTTAAAATCCTAATCATGAAAATCACCAAAAATTAAATGCAATGAAAATAAGAAGGATGGTTGCAAATGGTATGAAACAGCTGAGCTAGGTTACAAAGGAGTTTGCATAAGAGACAGAAAAGTGAAGAAGAAGAATGGGGTGAGTGAGAGAGGGAGGTGGCTAAAGAGCTTTTAAAATCATAGATGTATATTGTTTGTAGACACGAGTGTGTCCAAGACTGCTTAAACATCTAGGAGGATGTTAGAGTGGATTCAAGCATGTGTATATAACATGTTGTCTGTGACACAGACATGTCCAATAACCATATAAGTCATTGGGCCTGTGTGAGAAAATTTAAAATTTTCCCAAGAGTAGATATGGACATGTACAGTTATGATTGGGCCCAAGTTTATTATACAAATTGGCAACATTTTCATGGTCTTTACTACACTTCTTGGCTCCTTTTCTTAGATTTTATGCTTAATTTGACTTCTGAGTGCCTATTTTTATTTTATGTAGTTTAAGAGTACAATTTTCAGAAATTATTATTAATTTCACTAAATCTATTTTTTTTAGAACAATTGATATTGTAAATACCATTTGCCAATGTAGGAGACTCAAGAAGAAGATGAAGTAAATCACTTGTTAGTATAGACTTTACGTATAATATACAAAATGCACAAGAAGGGGGGTTAAATTGTGTATCCTTTTCATGAATACAAGCTTCTTTGATATTTCTTTGAAAACTAACTTTTTCAATGCTATTAAGTGAATATCACAATGTTCATACGAAAATATCTTCATGATTAAATCGCAAATAACTTCTATATACTTGTATAAGAACAATAAAAATTATAGTAGAGAGTTAGAGAGTAGACACAGTGATTTTATCCTGATTCACCCCAAACCTTGGGCTATGTCCAGTCCTCAGAGTTCTTCTGAGATTTCACTATTCTTCTCGAAATGTACAAGTATTCTTTCTCTACAGAG
>JAOSBL010000007.1:9641916-9653410 GCA_027568915.1 Erythroxylum roraimae
TGTTCGAATCCTGGAGAGGGATTCCCAGACCAAAGAGGACAGTACCGATTGTGTGGGCCGCGGGGGTATGCGGGGGTATGCGGGGGTGGCTGGGCCACCGAATCCCGATACCGAATCCCGGACCCAACAACTCCAATCTTGGCAAGGGAAGTTGAAGTTCAGATTTTGAATTTAGCTTTTATATTATTGTGTTGCATCGCCTGGGCTTGAGAATTTGTTTAGATGAGGTAACCATATTTCTGGTAATTTGCATTCTTCCATGTGGACTTCGTTAGAGAATAGGAGATCAGATTTGTTATTAATGGAGGCAGGCAAGTAGCTTCCAAAAGTTATATTTGTTGTCCCCCTTGAGTTTCACAGTCATTGCTTTCGGATAAGATGGTGGGATAGATTCTTATGAATTAGCAGTTTGTGTCCTCAGAGGCACTGGTTGAGTGGACTCTACTTTGTACATATCTTTTGATTTTATAAATTCTTCTGAATTACCAAAAAAAATGTTATAACTCCATCTACATCATAAAATCTAACTAGCTTGCTAGGTTTTGCTCAAGAAAAGTTCCGCTAACGGTTTTTCATTGTCATGTCCTCAATAAGATCCTGAGATGTTTCTGGTGTGTTTTTGTTTAAAGTACCCATAGTTGTTACATCAACCATCTGCCTAGTTGTTTGATTGAGCCCATTGTAAAAAGTTTGAATTTGCGGCCATGGTGGTAAACCCTGATATAAAAGGCACTTCCTTAGCATCTCCTTAAATCTCTCCCACATCCTCTAAATCAATTTAAGCATAGGAAGATATCTCATTCCTTAGTTTAGCAAGTTTAGCTAGTGAAAATTACTTTTAAAGGAATTTCTCTATCATCTAGTTACATTTAGTGATGGTTCCCCTAGGAAAAGAGTTCAACCATTACTTAGCCCTATACCTTAATGAGAATGGAAATAATCCTAATCTTGTTACATTGGTAATGGAACCATTAATTTTAAACGTGTCTCAAATCTACAAAAAATTGGCTATATGTGCATTGGGATCCTCATTCGGCAACTCATCAAATTATTCAAACTGTTATACCAATTGAATAATGCTCAGATAATAATTAGCCTCACAATGCTAGATTATGTTCTGTTCAAGTTCAACTGAGAATAATAATAAAAAAAATTCTCCTTAGTTAGTCTATTATGATTTATCCTTTAGTCTGAATCTAACATTCCAAGTTCCCTATCTATTGATCTAGCTTTGCCACTCTAAGTTAGGTCCCTTAAAGATTTTCAAAATTTGTTCTCTCAATTATTGGATCTTCCTCAACCAATTTAGATGGATTTCTTTAGGTCATAGATAACACAAAGGCCTGCAAAAGTGACAAAACTTAAAAGTCAACAAAACAATTCAACAAATTGTAAATAATAATGAAATTTTGTAAAAAGATAAATAATGATTAGATTAACAAAAATTGGGTTTCCTAATATTATAATCCTTGATACAGTACCAGAAATTTGATACACAAGATCCTTACCTTATAGATTCTCAAAGTCAATTGCTTCTATAGAACTATAATATAATGATAGTGAATATTGAGTTTTAATCTGATAGGGACTACAAGTACCAGTAGTACCTCTTTTCTATTATCTAACCTACAAAATAAGATGATGGCTGAATTTAAACAATAAAACTAAACTAACGTTCAATACAAGTAATAACTAAAAATGCAAAACACCTAGATAATGAATTATCTAAATCAAATGAGTAGTACCTAGATAATGAATCCCCTTAAGAATTATTAAATTATTAAGCCTTTGTCATGCAACTTAATTAGAGATCATTGGCTCATAAAAATTCCTATTTTATGTTAATATCTTTCTTAAGATTATCAACACATAATCCTAGGTTGATTAGCTAAATTTTCTCTCTAATTAAAACCCCTAAGATTGATTTAATCAATTTGTGAATTTTGCCATTAGGTTTGACCTTAATCTGAAATATTTATCTATACCTTATCTTTAGGTTTGTATGCAACTTCTTTCAATTATACTACATCTGTTCATAGAATGGATTTCTTAATCTCAAGTGCATGAAATTATAAATGAAATAATATATGATAAATGATTTTTATACTATGTTTTTATGCCCATATTGAGTATGTGTTACTTGTTATTTGAGAGTTTTATGATGTTTTTGGTATTTAAGGGAAATCTTGACATAAATGGAAGAGTGGAGTTGTTTTGGAGACACATTCCTATGTGAGTAACACACATGGCCATGTATAGGGACCGTGTAAGGGATTGTAAATGTGTAAAACTTTAAAAATGCTACTTTTTCCGTGTAGAGATACACACCTGTGTGAGTAACATATATGACCTTGTCCCTTGCTTGTATAAGCTCATATGAACATACAAAGTCATAATTTTAAAGTTTGAGATATACGGTCACTCACATAGCTATGTCACAGATGGTGTATAATCCAGAAACCATAATTTTGTAATATAAAAGGAAATTATGAAGAGAAGACGAGAAAGGTGGCTATATTGAAAGCCACAACCAAAGTTAGTGTTAGAGACATGATTCTGAAGCTAGGACAAGGAAAACAAGAAGATACTTCAAGAGATATGATAGAGAACAACCTTTCATCAAGGATTCAAAGGGATTTCATTATAGAGAAAGGGGATATACATATATACGGACTTTTTCTTTTTTATTTTTTTGAACTTTTTATGTTTGTTTCATTTTCTATGTTTAGGAACTAATTTTGATTAGTGCCTACATAGGATGAACTTTAAGTTGAGATGGATATTATGGGTTACTTCTTTATTTAATGAAAGTTAATTAATTGATTCATTAAGGTTCAATTATGTGATTATATTCTTGAATTAATATTTTCGGGATATTAGTTTAATGTTTGATTCATATGATTGAGATTGAGAAATCCTCTTGTATGAATAGATCTACCATAATTGGAAGGAGTTGAATGTAAACCTAGAGATACGTTGATATAAATCCCCTATATTAGGGTCAAACCTAATAAAGAAATTCACGAATCAAAGTAATGCAATCTTAAGAGGTTTAACTAGAAAGAGATTTATGTTAATTAACTGAGGATTAGTTGTTAATAATCTTTCTAGTCTTTAGAAAGATATTAACATAAAATAAGATTTTCGATAATCCAATGATCAACAGCTGAATTGAATGATAAAAGGTTAACATTTAACAAATCTTAGGGGGATTCATTACCTAAGTACCAGTTATTAGGCATTTCCTTCCAAAATAGCTTTAATTTTTTAGTTTTCTACCTCTATTCTACCCAAATTCTTTTCCCTTTAATCCATAAAGGAAATTAAGTATAGTAGAAATAAATTAAGTTCCAAAATAAAAAAATCAAATAAACAACTAAAATGAAATAAACAAGGGCTCAAAATATAGTTTATTAAGCGCTTATCAATTTATAATGATAAACTAAACTAAATACCAACCAAATTAATTCATCACAATAATATTGCACAATAATCAAATAGAATATCAATATCAAGAAATACTTAAACTAGATTTTCCCTAACTTTATCTTGTATGCTTATTCAATTAAAGTAATTATATCATTTGGACTAGCAAGATTTCCTAGTGTAATGATATGTCACATCTCAATGTATAGCCACCTATTCCTAAATAAAATAATTGATATATTTATATGATTAACTTCTTATAATGTACAAGTTCTTTAAAACTCCATAGAAGGCTACCCCATTACAGGAACAATCATAAAAGTCTATCTCTAAATCTTTATCCTTAATATATATGTTAAAGACAATTATATTTAGATTCTCTAAACTATGTCTATATATAAATCAAGTCAGAATTAAGCTCTCACTTATAAATTGTTATCATTAAAAATAACTCTATAAATCTTAAACATATAAACCTTTACAGAAATTTAAATCAAAATATATATAGAGTTTCATTTAATCAAGATATAAAAGTATTCAGTCATGAATCATTCTTACAAATACAAAAATTAGTGAAAGGTAGAAAAAGCTCATTTTAAGGCATCCCTTGATGAAATCTCATTTTGAGGTATCTTTGATGAAATATCTATTCTTTGATGGTTATCACTTCTCCAGAAAGACTTATAATCTCTCTCCATTGAAAATGACCTTTGGATGTTTTATTAAGCTCTCCTAGGTTATGTGGCTACTAATAAAAACTACAATTTAGAATGAAAGAAAAATAATTTCTTTCCACTATAGATATGGTTGTGAACATGGTTGTGTCCTAGGTCTTGTATTTTTGAACTTTTTTAAAACATGTACCCAGGCTGAGACATAGTCGTGTCTTAGACTATATATTTATCAAAAAAAATTCTCTGCCACATGGTCTTTATTTAGCCCATGTATCATATTGTGTCTTCATCTCTAAGTGGTCTAAGAGGAATACATACCGACACATGGCTACATATCATACCATGTTTAGCCAAAATTGGTGTTTCTTTCATATTTTTCTTGGAAATATCCTTCATTCATAGTTGTTTCATTCCTTAAAAAACTTATTCCATGATTACCTAAAATAAGAAATAAAATCAATTACTCCAAGGTAATTTAGAAAGCAATAGAGCAAATACTAAAGAATATTTATGCATATTTCATTCATATCATAATGTTACACCTTTTAGTTCATGTGATAATTCATGATAGCTTAATTTTTCAATATAGTCGATCATCAATATAATGCACTAAAAATTCATACATTTTTTATCTTATATTGCACACCAAACAACTACATGAGTTGCAAAATCATATTAATATTATTCTTGTTTTCATGCTATCTCTAAAGCTCAATAGGCATACTAACTAACATCACACATGTGGCTTGTTCATTATCATTAATATGACATTGATATCTCTCCTAAACCTCATTGGTTACATTAACATCAGGCTCAGGAGGAATTGCAATGTCAAGAACATACAACTTCTTTTCTTTATAAAGAATTCTCAAATTGTCTAACTAGTCTAAAATTAAGTCCAATAAGGTTGCTAGCATTTACGATGCTCCTTAGGAAAAATTTGCCTATCATTTTATTTAATAACTAAAAAAGAACACATAAAAGGGATAGTTTATGCTGCAAAAACCAAATAAAATAAAGACTTTAAAAATATTTAGTTACTTTTACTATTTTAAACAAATTAATAACCATCTCCATTAATTCAAAAAATTATCAAAATTTTCCAATAAGATATAATCCTATTTAATTTAATTAACCTTTAGTTTGCTCAACAATCTAATCAAATTAAATAAGATAGATAATTTACTTATCAATTACATCTCATATAACTTCTTGATCAGTTAGGTAATAACTCCTTAAAACATATCATATTCATTATTCTTAATCATGCCCTTAAGCTCATCCAAATTATATAAAATTAGTTAAGTAAGACATTAATTTAAGACAGAAACATGTTTGAGTTTAAATGTATCTTGAGTTTTGCTCTACAAGCCTTCCAAGAAATAGAACTATAGTTTATATATAAATAATGGAAAAGAGCAATCCAGTTTGGCTTTACCAAAAAAATCATGTTTGAATACTTAACATTTAATTTAGAGATTTTAAAAATTAAAATTTTAGGTCTTATTATAAATAATATAATCTCATCACATAAATTATATTTGACATAATCCAATTATGAAAAATAATCCTTTCAAAATTTTCTGGATTCTAATTAATTTGATAATTAACTTAATATAATAATTTAACTCTTTAAAAATTGAATTGAATTCCACAAGAAATATCAATAAAATTTTATACCTTTTGAAAATAATTTCAAACTAATTTTCTAAATTTATTTAAAAATTAAAGTAATTTAATATTAATTTTATTAAAAATAATTTAATAAAATTAGGACTTTAAACAAAATTTAATATTAATTTTGAAAATGAATTTGGTCTCTTGGATAATAATTCATGATCAACTTGAAACTACCTTCTGTTTGGCCCAAGATCATGGGGTGAGAATGGAGACTGTGCATTAAATCGTGTGTCCTATTATTTTACTTGTATGCCTTACCAAGTCATTAGACATGCTTTGTTATTTATTTACTTAAACCTCAATCCAAGAATTGTCATTCAAATGTACGCACAGGATTGTCAATAGGGCGGCTCACTCTTTAGTTCGGGTAGCTTTATTATATGCAAACCTTCGTAGTTGGGAAACTAGTCCCCCTTATTTAGGTCCTATTTTATTGTTAGATAATTCTGATTGTAATCCATCTAGTAAGGAAAGGCTTGTAGGATCTGGGTGTATGGGATAAACCTGCTAGCTTGGGTTTAGATTTTAGCCTTCCGGTTTATATTATTTGTCAAAAAAAAAAGAGAAAGAAAATGAAATACAAATAAGCGTTACTTTTAGAAAGAAAAATAAAGAAGGAAAGTGTCGGTACTGAATTGATTGGAACTTAGCCCTATGAACCATTCGTATCACAAACGGCATTCAAATAATATATTTGACTTTCTAGAAGTTTAATAAAACTTAAATGGAATGTAAAAGTCTCCAACCTGTTTCTTTTAATTTTGTACTGAATTATTGTTGAATGTTTCAACACGATATTGTGAACGCCTGTAAGCATACGCAACTTCTTTTGCGGGAGGGTCGGTCGCGTTCGGTCCATGTTCAACGTCTATTATGAACGTGGAGACTAAGACCGCCAAACATAAGACGGCCAAACATATGGGCTAAGCTCTTGTTCTTCCGTAGTGGTCGGTGAAAGATTTAACCAGGGAACAAATTTGGGGTTTGACATTTGACCCTTACGTTCCGAGCAGAAAACGTGGACGCCGTTACAATATAAATAATTGTTATGTTGAATATAAAAGATTGTGTTGAATATAGAAAGTAAGTGTCGCGGTCATAGATAGTATGAAGTATGAACTACAATTCTATAATGCGTATGTATGAAAATATACCATGAAATTTTAAAGTGTTCCATGTCAACTACTATAATTTTCACTGTCAACACTTCCTTCAATTAAACGTCGATTAATATATCAATTATAGATTTGAGATGTGAGAATTGGATAGCCATATTCCTACTGCGATTCATATTTTTCTCGACGACTTACCTTTTTACGTTTTCCTTTTGAGACGGAATCTGAGGCTCTCAGCATACTTAAGTTCATGCATGTATGTAGATTTCAATAAAAATTGTGCGAGAGACAAGTAAAAGAAACACGTTTTTGTGAAAGTAAATTTGGTTTCTTGTAGCAAAGTAACACTAAAATAAAGTTAACTTTTGGCTACGAAAAAAAAGTAGCTATATATAAAGTCACCAATAGTTATTTGCTACATTTACTTTCTTCGCACAAAATATCATCAAACCTTGTAGCTAAAAATTATGATCGGCTTATTGAAAAATTTTAGAGAGAAACTATTAGCATTAACAAAATATATCTAAAAATTGAAACTTTAGGCAACAACTAACCGACGACGAAAATAAACATAGCCAATTATTTGGGTGATGTTTTTATTTTCATAGCTAAATATTATTAACTACATTTCCCATAATGTAGCTAAATATTATTAGTACATTTTCTATAACGTAGCTAAAGATTTTTAGCTATTTTTTAAGAAACAAAGCTAAATATTTTTAGCTACGTTTCTAAAATATTTTTAGTTACGTTACTTTGATGTATTTAGAAGCACTTGGACAACCACTAAATGAATTTTACATTTTCTTCAAGAATATTCCTCAATAATCTAAGTAAGTTTGTATGGTAGGTTGGCAAAGCTTTCATGGTTATTCTTCTCGAAGTTCCAACTTAGAAACTCAATAGTAGTAATTAATTAATAACCCAAGTAAAATGGTTGCATTGAATAACACAATATGGCATCTATCTAGACTAAACAAAAAATAATGAATCCACTCCTATTCGCTCAAAGAGAAATAGATGACCAAATCTTGTTGTGAGTACACAAAAGAATCCAAGATATTGTGACATGAGACTCGGTAGATAAGATAAAGAAATTTCCTATGTCTAGATCCCCAAGAAAACTCCTTGTACATTCAAAGACATCCCTTGACACAGACAAAGATCTTCCCCCAATAGTTGGTTCATTGATAGCAAATAGTTTCATTGGTTGTTGGAAGCCTTGAAAATTTGATTCTTTGCTACCCTATTCCAAGACCAACAATTGCTTGGCTCTTTCCACCTTTGCAGCATGGGAAAGACAAGTTGCTGCCAACTCCTCAAGCCATCCTTGACAATAGAAAGGTGAAGAATCGTAAGGAGGTCTTGGTTCATTGGTGTGGTCTTTCTCCGGTAGATTCAACTTGGGAAGACTATGAAGAATTTCAACTCAGATACCTAGATGAGGCCCTTGGGGATAAGGGACATTTTTAGAGGGAGGGAAATTGTTACCTGTCTTGTTTGTGTAGTCCATGTTTAGCATGTTTAACATGTCCTTGCATTGTCATATTACCACGTCCATGCACTGTCAAGTTAGATAGCAATGCCCACAAATCTATTCGCATAGAGATTGTGGGATTTAGTCAATTAAGAAATTAGTCCTAATGGTTGCTATTTTGTAGCAACCAAACATCCATCAGAGTACTATATATGTCTACATCAAGATTGAATAAAGGTATCAGCAAGTTTATCCAGAGTTTATCTCTAATTGGAGGTCGATTTCCCTCGAATCAAACCATTCTCAAATTCTTTACTCCACCAAAATCTATCAAGTCTGTAGCATTCCTATTATGATAGGTAAGCACAAGAACTTGAACGCCAAACGTTATCCTACTTCTTCCACAAGACCTATTACAAGGTTTACAAATCTACTACCTAACATTGTGGCATCAGCAGAAGATACATTAACCAATTTCCTAGACGTAGTATGGAATAATAAATTAAATGAATCCCATGTACCATACGTTTCACGTAAGGAATAAACAGTATAAAACAATCACCTTATATTCTTCACAATTCTTTGAAAAATTAAATCCCAAAAACTAAATAAGCTAAATCAAACAATATAAGGAACCCAAATTCGAACATATGTATACCCGACTAAATGACTCCTTCATCATCACAACAAAAAGACAAGGTTTTCGGAATCAACTACTATTTCAAAACTACAAATTTCCTAATCATGTATGGACCATTGGGACATCACCACCACCTCCATTTTCATCTACGTTCTCTAGAAGATTCGAGCAACCTTTACACAATACATGGTATATGCAATCACACACTCATCCAATAGTTTCTTAACAAAAATGAGATGTAGAGAATAAAAAGAAAGAGAGTTGAGTTGAATGAGATTAAAAATCTTGTAGAAGAAGATTGAACGTTGAAGGCAAGTGGTGATTATACTTTAGTGAACATATTTATTATGCACATATTTATTCTTCAGTAAGGAGGATTTTGGCATTAGAAAATATCTGCCATGTTGACATTTTACGATGAGTTAAGTTAATGGTTTGATTATGAAAATCCAATAAAAGCAAAAGCATGTCATATATATAAAGCGCAAACATCAAAACACAGCAGAGAGAAGTTAGAGGTATTATTACAATACGTAGACAATAGGATATGGGCTTTCTATTGTATTGTAATGAAATAGGTATGAAGCTATAGATCAAGAAATTAAAGGAAAGTTGGAATGAAGCACACTTTCATTTGAAAAAGTTTTAACATATGCAACTATGAATAATATATCATCAGACTATTTGGCTCTTTCAAGTGAAAGACCAAAGCAAGCTAGTATCACTTTGCAATGAAAGTTGGAACAGCTATCTGCTTTAGTAGTTTAATCTCAGCTACAACTTGGTTCATCCAAATATGGTAACTAAGATAATGACTATTGATTGCTTTAACCTTTAACAATTTTAGTAAGAGTCCTGCACATCAAAGTAGTAAATTATAGTGAAGGCCAAGAAAATATAATTTGATAGATGCAATTGTTAAAATTAAGATGAATTGGTTATGAAATCTAAATGTTGTTGTCACACTTACCCAAATGGGCCAATTCAATGTCCAATTGTAAATTTAGGAGATATTGTAGTAAATGTCTTTGCTAACCAAATATATCAGTTTATTGAACCAAAATCTTGATGAATAATATTGTGAAATCTTGATGGTAACATAGGAAACTAAGAATAAGAGATGGATATAAGGTTTAACATGAAAGTAAACAGTTTATCTTAATCGAGAATGCATTTGCTATCTCTTAATTAAACCATATTGGTTAGAAGAAAAGAGTTGATCCATTAGTTAAAAGTAAACATATGCTTTCTTTTTGTAGTTATCACAAGCAAAAGAGTAAGGTTTTTCACATCTCTTTTCTTACCCATGGTTTTTCTATGAATCAGTGTTCAGTTTGATCATGTGTCCAACCTTCATGAGATTTTTGAATGGACTTGAAATGGATATTGAACCTTTACAAATCAAATTTTTGAAAAGAAATTAATGAAACAAAGAGATGGGTAGACATCTCACTTCTATTGTTGCTTTTGGATGAATTTGTTAAACCCCTTTACTTTCATATGTTAGTTCAAGAGGAACTATTAGTAAATGTTGCAAGACAATTAAATAAGTTCAAATTAACTAAAGCATTACCATTGTCTTTTAGTTAATACAAAAGATGCTATTTATGTTCATCATCTCCAATCTCAATCAAAACATTTCCCACTCATTGAGAACGTTGCTTATAAGAATATCTACTCCTTTAGATGGTTAAATGAACGCAATACATTAATAGATAAGTAGCAGTCAAAATACATTGGAACACTATTTGTCAAAAGGAGAAGGAAAATATAGTTGCATTATAGATAGTTTGCTCGCAAACGAATAACTAAAGGAACATGAATAAACATATTACAATTGCTCTTAAAAGTTGCCAGAGTGTGAACAACGACTAGTACTGGAGATCTTTAGGTTGCTGGAGTAGTTTTGACTTAAAAGCACCCTAATTTCAATTGTACAATGATTTGAATTCAATGTAGTAGCCTGAGTTTTGCAGTGGGAAAAAGTGAAATAATCTTTGAATTTAAAAAATAAAATGTATAGTGAACTAAGTTTATCTTGTTTTATAGATCTTTTAACTAGCAAGTTATACAAATTCCCTAAATAACTATACAATTAACATACAAGCTAAACATAGGAAATACGTAGTCATAAGTTTCCACTATGATATTTGTTCAAGTATGCAAACATGCACAACTTGTATTCTAAAACTATTAATTGAATAAGATTAAAAATCAATGCAACATTGCATTATTCATTAAACAAGCATAACTTAAATAAAGATCTACAACTTCTATGAAGACCATTTTGTCAAAATCTATCTAGATCAGTACAGTAAATTCACAAAAATTTAAATCAAAATTTAACTCTCTACTATTCATTCTCAGTAAACTTTCCAGATGACTTCCATTGCAAATCCAACACTCACTACAAGAAAATGAGACATTTTGCGACGTTTTAAAAACGTCACAGAATGTCCAAAAAACGTCACAGAATACATTC
>JAOSBL010000007.1:9653510-9664888 GCA_027568915.1 Erythroxylum roraimae
TGGAAGAAAGTATTTGAGAGAATAAGTTACTTGATGACTAAGTATGAATTTCGAGGACGAAATTCTTTTAAGGGGGGAGAATTGTTGGACCCCGAACTTTTCTTGAAAATTTTGGAGTATAAATTGTCTTAACATGAGGAATTGTTGTTTCGGTTTCCGCTGCCTTTCTTTCGATTTGCATTTGCTTCCGTTTCGCTTTTCGTTATTTTCCGCATCGTTTTTCGTTTCTCCGGTTGGGGTTCGGTTTCAGTGCGATGTGAATTCGATTTCGCCTTTGGTTCGATTTGATTTGCAATTGCTTCCGTTACCTTATGCTTCCGCTTCGGATCTGTGTTTTACTGTGTTATTCGTTGTGTTTCAGCCCACTTTCGGGTTTGATTTTTGCTTTCGATTCATTCGCTTTCGCAAGTTCTTTTGTTATTCCGTTATCCGTTTCCGTTCTTTTTTGGTTGGGGTCCGGTTCCGAGATCGGGTCCCAACAGATGTGGTATCAGAGCAAGAAAGAAAAAGAAAAAAAAATTATGGTCATTTGGATATGATTCGATGGTAATTTGTTAAGAGTTGGGTTCCGGAAACGGTGCCCAACAGTCCTTCCATAAAAAATCAGACAAGGGACATTCTCCATGTGAGGTTGAAGATCTAGCTACAAGATTTGTTGGTAAGCACTCTTTCAGAGTTTGCTAACTAGATGATACTTTCATCTTTATAGCATTAAGTGATTTGAAAAAAAGTGCTCAATTAAAGAGGTTTCGTAACAGCCCAGATCATCCGCCCACAGATATTATCCGCTTTGGGCGTCAAGCCCCTCATAATTTTTCTCTTACCGCACTTGGGAAGACGCGTCTTTTAGGGTTAGGTTGACACCTAGTATCACCACCCACTCATCCAGATATTGTCCTCTTTTGGCCTAGCCATCAAGGTTTTGTTCCTCTCGCACACTCGCTCGGGAGAACGTGTCTTTTAGGGTTGGGTTGACACCTAGTATCACCATCCACTCATCCAGATATTGTCTTCTTTTGGCCTAGCCATCAAGGTTTTGTTCCTCCCGCACACTCGCTCGGGAGAACGCGTCTAAGGGGGAGAGGTATCCATACCCTTATAAGGCATACTTCGTTCTCCTCTCCAACCGATGCGGGATCTCACACTCTTCACCTCCCCTGGGCCCCAGCCTAGCTGGCACAATGATTCAGGTACCAGCTTTGATACCAATTTAATTATCACAGGTCCAATGTGGTACCGGGTTGTGACATGAAACCTTCGAAGTTTCTTGTCCCCAAGCCATTCTGAATGAGGGAAGAGGCTTTAGCATTAAGTGGAATTCTATTACTAAGATAAGAGATCTCAGTCCTTTACATTAGTGGATTGTATTCTGTCTAATTATCATACCATAGCCAAATGCTTTCTCCATTCCCAAGCCTATATTTAGCCAGGGTTAGATAGTGTTTCTCAAGTTCAGCATATGGATAAAACACCATAAAGTGTCCCCTGTAGTTTGCAGCTGCCAAAAGCTTTGATCTCTTAGATAATTTTCATGAATAGATTTGATCCATATAGCATTATTGTACATGTGCAATCTTCATATCCTTTTATAAGTAAACACATTCTACATTAAAAGGATTGATACAATTCCTAATCCCCTTGTCTTTTAGGAATTGTTACTTTACTCCATTTGATTTTGGCCTCTTTTGAGTTTCCTATTTTGCCTAACCAAAGAAAAGCTTAATGATTCGATCAAGTTCCTTAGTAACCTTCCTATGTAAGATAATGTGTGTTGTGCAGTGAATATGCATGCTAGTCAGCACTGAGATGAATTTAATTATAATTATAATTATATTTTATTTTATTTTAAATTAATAAAATGTCAAAATTTTATTATAAATAGGATTAAGCTCTAAAGTAGCTACTACTCCTTGCCTAACCCTCTTTGTAATTGTTGTAGAGTTCTCTTAACTTGTTATGTAGATACCATTAGAGGTCAAAAACTTACACAGATACAGTGGTTAAGATGAATCAATTTCAAAAATGGTTTGAGGGAAACAATAAGAAAAAGGATCAAGCTTTAAAATAAGGTATGAATTATGATTCATGTTTATTATAATTTACATGTTAATCATTTTATAGAATTTTAAGTAATTTTGGCTTTTAAGAAATTAAAAAAGTTCCTTATTATTCTAGTGTACGAGGGATCAAATATTGGCCCCACCCTCTAATTTCCAATAGTGGTTTCAAAGATGATTAATTCTGTAACTTTGATAAGATGTTATGTGATTATGTTAATTGGATTTATCGCTTCTATTTTAGGTTAATTTTGGTGCTTAATTAGTGAAATTAATATTTATTTTGTTTTAAGAGATGACAATTGGAGATTGGATCAAATTAGAACACTATTTGTCAAATTCATGAATTTTTTTAAAAAATGAAAAGAGTGGAGAACTATTTGTTAAAGTATTGGATAAAATTGGAGCAATATTTGATAGATTGCTGTAGTGGATAAGCCAAGATCACTTCTAAATCCAAATTCACAAGAGTTTTAGTTTAATTAGGAGACTTATTCCTAACCCTGTTATGTTGGGATTTGGATTTATTTAAAAGATAATCTTTAGAATATTGAAAGAAATTAGTTTTTGGGGTAGGAAAGAAGAGAAAAAATGTCATCCACCTTCTCTATAATCCTTTTTTTTTCTAATGTTTTCTCTTCATCTTTCATCTTTTGATCTTTTTTTTTATGTTGAAACAATAACCATATATGGCTAAATCCAAATATTCCAACTCAAGGGAATTCAAAAATCTAGTTGTAACTTTATGATGTGTTTTTAATTCAAGTATTCCTTATTTCTTATTCTTTTATTTCATGAGTAATCAAAATTATTGAATAGAAAAATTATTTCAATTTTGATAATTCTATAACTATTCATGAATTTAGTGGTCTGCAATTGTTATAAGTGACTGGTACAATTAGTAAATAGGTTATTTATGAATTTGCATATTTAACTTATAAGAAATAAGAAAACTAAATTGAACAGTCATAGCTTTCTCAATTATTTAATTTATGGTTTAGTCTTACCTATTAAGCTTATTACTATTATTCAATTGATATGTAATGTTTTCACACCCAATCAATTAATGGTAAGTTTTGGTGTGAATGGTGGGTTGAACCAATTAATTTAGAAAAATTTGAGACTTATTATGACTATCTTAATAGGTTTTATACTAACATCATGAATTGTAAAAATTATTCCTTTTAGACTAGTGATTAAAGTTACAATTGAAAAAAATCCTTCAATAGAACCAAATTAAGTAAATTTCAATTTCTAGCTAGTTGATTTACTTTGATTCCTTGTTAATTTTAGTTCATTAGTTAATTAATAATAAACTCCCACTTAGTTTTATCAATTGAAATTAAGAAACTAAAATTTAATTCTTTTGGGATTCGACCTAGTTTCATGACTACTAAAAGACTTTATTGAATTTGAAATAGTTTTAGGGGCTTTGACAACCTGTCCAAAATTTTGGAAACATTATCAGTAACTATTTTACTTTCTTTGTCTTATTTTATAGTTTACTACTAATCTTTTGCTTGTATGACTCGTTCTTCTCTAATAGGTGAATTAATATAATCCATAAATTAAGAAGACAGTGTGTCATTTAAGTAAAGAGACTAAGCAAGGAAAAGGTCATTCCCCTCCAAAAGTGAAAGTTCAAATATATTTAATGGTTGGTAGAGATTCTAATTCTCAAGAAGTTAAAGAAAAGATGGAAAATCCTAACATTACATCTTTGAGAGAGTTAGCAATACCAATTTTAAATCAATAATCTTTAAGTATAAGATTTCTAGATTTTGAGGTGGATTTCAAATTGAAATCTAGTTTGATTCACTTACTTCCTATCTTTTTGGGTCTTAAAGATGAAGATCTACATAAAAACTTGAAAGAATTTCATATTGTTTATTCTGGAATGAAACCATAAAGAGTGACAAAAGAATAAATGAATCTTATAGCCTTTCTATTCTCATTAAAAGATAAGGTGAAGGATTGACTTTATTATCTTCCCTCTAGCACAGTGACAACATAGAATGAAATGAAAATATTTTTTGGAAAAATTACTTCATGCATCATAAGCTACCAATATAAGAAAGCAGATATATGGGATAAGACAATTCATTAGAGAAACATTGTATAAATATTAGGAGACGTTTAAGTAGTTAAGTGATCGTTGTCTACACCATCATATCCCTAACCAAATTTTATGAAGGGCTAATGCCAATGGATAGAAGTATGGTTGATGGAACTAGTGGAGGAGCTTTAGTAAACAAAACACCATAAGTATCCAGTTAATTGATTACAAACATGGTACAACATTATCAACAATTTGGGATAAGGATGGATGGAGCTACTAAATGCGTGAATGAGGTAAGTAATACTAACCTTGAGGATAAAATTTCAGATTTGACTACTATAGTTTGTCAAATGAATATAGGTTAATTACAATAAGCACGATTGTATGGAACATGCTCATTCCCTAGGCATCCTACATACCTATATTGTAATAAAAACTACCTTCAAGAATCTAACACGGTATAAGGATTTCCTAGTCAACCTCAATGGAAATATGACCCTTATTCAATCATTATAATCTTTGATTGAGGGATCATCCAAAATTTAACTATAGAAATCAAAGAGGTCAACAAAGATACCAACCTCACAATTTCAATAGATAACTTCAAACCCCTACACATTCTCAATCTTAATTTTCAAATTCAGGTATGAATTTGGACGAAATTGTTAAGGCACTTATAAGAAAAGCAAGCCTTGAGAACTTAGGAAAGCATATCACTTAACTAGTAACTATTCTTAGTAAGTTAGAAAAAAAAACATAAGGAAAATTACCTTCATAAATAGTGGTGAATCTTAAGGAGAATGTGAGTATAATAACATTGAGAAATGAAAAAGAGATCTTAGAGACCTTCAAAAAGTTGAACTAAATATACCATTTCTAAAATCCATTAAGAAAAATTTGAAACATGAAAAGTTCTTGAAAAAAAACTATACATAAATAAAAGGAAGTTGAAGAGTAAAGAGAGAATAATTTTGGGTAAAAATGTATTAGATGTGATAAATAGAAAATTATGAAAAAATTCAAAGATCTAGATATGTTTACACTTTGCTGTATCATTAGTGATAAGAAAATTAAGCGTGCAATGCTAAACTTAGTTGAATCTATCAATGTCATTCCATACTTAATTTATTGAGCTTTAAATCTAAATTCTTTGCAAGAAACTAGTGTGATTATTTTGGTGCTTAATTGGTGAAACTAATATTTATTTTATTTTAGGAGATGACAAATGGAGATTTGATCAAATTGGAACATTAATTATCAAAGTTACAAAATTTGGAAAAAAGACGACAGATTGTTGTAGTAGATAAGATCAGATCACCCCTAAAGCCAGTTACACTACAAGATTTTAGTTCAATTAGGAGACTTATTCCTAACCCTATTATGTGGGGGTTTGAATTTGATTAAAAGATAATTTCTATAATATTGAAAGAAGTCAGTTTTTAGGGTAGGAAAGAAGAGAAAAAAATCGTCACACGCCTTCTTGATAATTCTTTTTTGTTTTCCTTTGTGTTTTCACTTCATCTTTCATGTTTTCATCTATTTTTTGGTCTTCAAACAATAGCCATGAGTGGCTAAATTCGAATATTCTAATTTCAGGGATTCAAAACTCTAATTGTAAGCTTTTTGTTCTAATCCTAGATTTTTTATTTTAATCCTAGTATTTCTTGTTTCTTATTCATTTATTTCATGAATAATCAAAATAGATTAATCTAACAAAATAATTTGATATTTATTATTCTATAGCTATTCATGAATTTAGTGATTTGTAATTATTATGAATTATTAGCATAAGTAGCAAATAAGCTTTTTTTAATGAATTTGTATATTCAACTTACAAAAAATAAGAAAACTAAATTAAATACTTATAGCTATCTCAATTATTTGATTTAGGTTTTAGTCTTTTTCATTAAGCTTATTGTTATCAGTTAATTGATATGAAATGCTATCATAGTCAATCACTTAATGGTAAGTTTTGGTTTAAATGTTATGTTTGAACAAATTAATTTATGAGAAAATGAGACTTATTATGGATATCATAATAGGTTTTGGACTAACTTCTTAAATTATGAAAATTATTCTTTGTAAAACAATGATCAAAGATGCAATTTGATGAGATCCTTCTCTTGAATCAAAGGTAAGTGAAATTGAATTTCTCTTTTCTTAATATTTAGTTGATTTATTTTGATTAATTGTTATCTTAGTTCATTAGTTAAGTAATCATAAACTCCTAGTTAAGTAGTCATAAACTCCTACTTAGTTTTATTAAGTGAAATTAAGAAACTAGTTTTTAGTTCTCTTGGGATTGGACCTAGTTCCTTGATTACTGTAAGAGTTTAGTGAATTAAAATTATTTTTGAGGTCTTCTTCAATCCATCTAAACTTAAATTAAAAAATTTTATTATTATTCATCAAAATTTGGGAATTGACATTGAAAAAGTTGCACACCTTTAGTCTTAAAATCATATTAGATCTCATTTATGAATAACTTGTCAACCTTACAAAACCCTAGAACCAATTAATAAAATTATATTTGATTAAGATCCAAAATGTTTAGTTGCAAGCCATAGGTTTGTGAAATTCAGAAGTTATCATCTTTAAACATAGGACATTTTTTTCACTATAAGGGACTAGGTTTACAATCACAACAAGGAGAATCAATAAACTGTAACAGGAATAAGAGACTCATGGTTTTTTTGTATGTTTGTTATTAGTGTTTTGGATGTTGTGACTTCTTTGGGGTAAGTGTGTACTATTTTCAAAATTGTTTACTTAAAAATTAATTGAGTATATATTGAAAATACTTCAGAAGATAGTAATACAACTTCCAGAGTTTTTACACTCCTTTTCCGAAACATCCAACGACTGCTTAACATCATGCTTATCAAAAATGACTACGCATCTAAGCCACTACGTTAACAAATGACGACGACGTTTCAAGATTAGTGAAGGTTCTGGATAAAAGAAGTAAACTTCCTCCTCCTCTACTGTCCGATGCCCTTAATCTTCCCTAATTAGGGTTGTAATCTCTAGTACCGAGCTTTGTTTCGTAACCGACACTCGTAGGCGAGAAGGTTTTGTATGGTTCTTCTTTCCTTGCTCCTTCTTCATCTGATCAATTTCATCTCTCCTCAGGCCAAGTTTAATGTTAAGATTCTCTCAGAACCTCATAATGCTGGATATCGCCTTCCTTTGGGGGAATGAAGAAGGGTCTCTGATAAGGTTTCTTCATATTTCTTCTTGAACTATATTTCCTTTCTTCACCTTGCACATTAGATTCTTCCTGAAGCAATTTCCACTTTCTCTTGCGTTCCTTATGTTTCTACCCTTTGATTTTCTTACATGCTCTTGTGCTGAAACACTTAGCCTCTTAAACATTCAGAGAGGCTAAGATGTTTCTCTTACATGTTTGGTTAAGATTATTCAGTAGCATGAGCTCTCTGAGTTCTCGTAATATTTCAAATGCAAGAACCTCTTTGTGTGATTTGATTCCACCAAATCATCTAAGGTTCCTTTGCTTCCACAAACCATATATACAAAGCCCTATCGTGGATATATATATTTGTTAAAAATTGTGTCTGTTTGGAGATGGTGTTAGTGTGACTTCGAGGAGGGCAAGAAGACGTGAACAAATGTAGGGTCTTGTCATAACTTTGCAAAGAGTGCAACCATACAAATAACAAACCTAAGTAAGACTGTCAGTGATCAGGCAGTGCGGAGATGCACATGGCAACGATGACTAGATGCGACAGTGAGAAGCTAAAAGTGTGAAACAACTAGAGGTGTGATTAATGGAGGAGGTGGTAACTGGAGACTCTCTTTACTCCTCCTAGCATTGTTGACGTATGAGGCTGAATCTAGCTAGTAACAGCAGTGAGTTGACTGATGGAGAACAACAAGAAATGGTGACACTAAAGGTAGTGTTATAAGTAAATGGCAATGGAACCGCTAGAGACTTGCAGTAGAAGCATCTATAGCAGCTAGTGTTTGCTATGGTTTCTTTAAGAAGATGAGGGTGTTAAAATTTTGGTTGAAAATTTTGTGAGTGTGACTTAACTATGGCTTCTCTTATGCGAAAAAATTGTTAAGAAGAATTTGTTTGGCATAAAGTCACGACTATTGTGGTCAGAGAACCATGGTGATGCCAGTGGTGGCTGGAACTAGCTAAAGGAAGTGTAAGAGGTGTCTGATATAGGCAGATGTTATGAATGGAAGATTGTTAAGATGGTGGTTGGAAGGAAAGGAGGCATAACATCGGAGTAAGTGTGGCTTACAATAGGTGGAGATAGTGATGAAGAAGAGAAGCTACACGCATATGAAATGTTAGTCTATGCCCTACAGCCAATTAATTAGTTGTAGTTTAATGTCAAAATAATTTAAAGACATTCATTATCTTGTACTTGTTTAGATGTATATGATAAAGTCTATAGGATAATTATACATTGCAAATCAAATATAATGAGATTATATTTATGAGATTGATATTTCATTTATGTATTATCCCTAAATTGTTCCTATTCATTGTTCTATTAAAACTAGACATTAATAGAACGTAAAAAAGACTAGCACATATTTTGTTTTTCTTATGAAAAAGGTAGTCGATCTCATAGGTTAAAGCATGAAGATACTTAAACAAATGTACGAGTGCTTGTTAGAGAGCAAGTTCATTGAGTAGACCTGATATGAGAAATCCATTTAGAGCATTACTTGTATGTCTATGGAATTCCCATTGTGATCATTATATAAGTGATACTTTAACTTAAGGTCTCCAAAGTTATCTTACATAAAGACTGCTATGTTTTAATACTATCTATAACCTATTTAATCGTGAGTCATTCAGTCAATAGTCATTAGATATAGTAGAAACTATATGGAAGTAGTTGTGTGATGAAGATAGGATTCATCACCCTAAAGCAATTAAAGAAAATTTTCATTGTTCTTGATTAGTATTGATTCAGAAAAATCCTTGGCCAAGGTAGAATGACGTTTTGGAAATAGTTTACAAATGTCATTAATTGAATCGATAGCTAATGGTGGAAAACTAATATAATTGAACTCAAAATAAAGCAGGCATTAATATAAGCTTTGTTTGAAGGATATGAAGGTCTTTTATCAAGGGAAAACCACACTAATCCAGTTTTCCACTTTGCTGCTCTAGCTTGTAGTTTTTCCAAGGGAGGGGATATTATTAGAGATTCTTTAACATTAAGTATTAGATAGAGTTTAATTGATGGTTCACCATCATTTAACACAAGATTGAAAGCTGGAGGAAGAAGATTTAGGATCGAATGATCTTAAGGGAGAAGGAGTTAGGGAATAAGAGGTGACTGTAGTAGATTTTGAGGAGTTCATAATAGGAATAGAGGTGGGGGAGGATGGTTTATGAGAAACATGTATGAGGGTGAGAAGCAAGGAGGAACCATTGGATTTCAAAAAAAAGAGGAAGAAAATGAGAAGGAGAAGAGAGAAGAGGGGGATTAAGGGAAAAAGGGGAATCAATAGCTACCAAAGAGCTTAGAGATAAATATTGGATTAGTACAGGGCTTGGTAAAGGAAGAAGGTCAGGATATAATTTAGGTTTGGACGAAGTAAAACGAAAGGAGATCTAAGGAGGTATGGTGGTCAGATATGGTGGAAGAGTATAGTGGTTAAGGAATAAAGGTTTTGAGACTATTTCCATACAAAAAAAGATAAGAAGAAATCTTTGAAAACTAAGGAAGAGAAAAGTAAAGAACCAATAATAAAAAAATGGTTTAAAGAAAAAACTAAATAGGTGGTCTGAAAATCCTTGTGAGAAAGGAGACCTCTCTCAAAATATTATCACCCTTATCCTTTTTATGAATTCTTATGATTTTATTATGATTTGGTTAAATTTATTCTTTTTTATTAATCTTATATTGATGCTTGATCACCATAGATTCAATCAAAGGAATTGTATAAAGGAGCAACAAGAGAAGTGTAATATAAGCACTATGAGAATAAAAATTAACACTAGAACATAATGGTAGCCTAGAATTTAGTGATAACCATATAGATTATTTTTGTTTACTAAGGTTATTTTTTGTTAAATTATGTATCAACAGATGCTAATTACCCAGTTAGATACACTTGTGAGCCTCAAAATAACACATATATACATTAGGTTAATTATTATTTTAATATAAAAATTAATTGTGCATGATAATTGGATAACCATTTATTTATTTTCTTTCTTTCATTATTTTATTTGCTTTATTTTAGCTAGTTATTAGTTTATTTATCATCAATAAGCTCTTTTTGGCTTTATTTATATTTCTTTTTGAACTAATATTAATAGGATCAGTGCCTCCCCTGGGCATAAAAGGGCCCCGTCTTTAATGTGTGTTGCTAGCTTTCAAGAGGGTCAAATACATTTACTCTAGAAGAGTAATAAATGTAGTAATAAATATAGAGAATGTTGGCGGGAGCTGTTAATGTTTTCAAGAGTAATAAATGTCAAATAATGTTGGAAGCTTCTCAAATATTGCCTTAGAAGTTATATTATCTCTGATGGTAATGTAGCAAATTCTAAGATTAATTAAGTTAACGTTAACTTGTTATACTTATAAATAGTTTTGAAGTATGTAGGTGTATTTTTACCCTCTAATTTCTTTATTTTCATCAACATATGCATCTAAGGTACTCCAACTCAAAAATTGGCAGGGAAAAATTTTCTCCATTAACTTGTCATACTTATAAATAGTTTTGAAGTATATAGGTGTATTTTTAGCCTCTAATTTTTTTATTTTCATCAACATATGCATCTCGGGTACCCTAACAAAAAAATTGGCTGGAAAAATTTTTCACGATTCTGTCTTCTGAATTCTGAGTGTAATTTAAAGGTAAAGTTTTTGATTTTTTAATGTATTTTTAGCTTATTAAATATTTGAATATGTTATAATTAATTTGTAATTTGTCATTAACGTGGACATTATATTACCATTTTAAATTATAACATTAATATTAAATGATATTGTATTTATTTGTGTTTCTCCTTTTTTTAGATTACTTATTATTTATAAAAATAATTAAACATTAATAAATAATTAAAATTTTGTAATTGTAATCTTCATTATACTTTGCCACAAGTAATGTAATAATTGTTGGATTTGTGTTCTAGTAGAGTTCACATAAGTTTATTGATAATATGACTAAATCAAATAATTTAAGTTACTCAATTCAAAGACTACATAAATGGTTTCCTTTATTATAAAAATACGTATGATTCTATTAAACATGTCGTAATA
>JAOSBL010000007.1:9664988-9675899 GCA_027568915.1 Erythroxylum roraimae
ATGACATATTATGCATGAGCATGAAAATGCATTTCTAAGCTCTCATTAATCACTCATTTTACTATTCTAACCTCCCCGCAGGTAACGAGATGTTACAGAAGTTCTTTCCTGCATCATGAGCAGCTAATATCATAAAGGAGATATATGGGATAAGACAATTCACTGAAGAAACATTGTATAAATATTAGGAAAGGTTTAAGGAGTTATGTGCCAATTGCCTACAATATCAAATTCCTAACCAACTTTTGATTTAGTACTTTTATGAAGGACTATTGCCAATGGATCGGATTATAGTTGAAGCAATTAGTGGATGAGCTTTGGCAAATAACACACCTAAAGCATCTAGATAACTGATATCAAATATGGCAAAAACTTATCAACATTTTGGAACAATGCGTGAATGAGGTAAGTAACATGAACATTAAGGATAAAATTTCAAATTTAACAACTATAGTTTGTCAAATGGTTGTAAGTCAATTGCATAATAATTTCATTACAAGCCACTTTTACCATTATTTTTGTTAATATCCTTAATAATTTTGAGCCTCTAAATTGAAAGAATTGAATCGAGCTTATTTGTATATAATTTTGACTATTTCCATGAAAAGTAAATTAGTTGATTCAAGTTGCCTTGTTTAAATTTTTTATTTGTTATATTTATAAAATGGGGGAGAAGTATTAAAAAAAGGAAAAAAATAAAGCTCGTATGTGATTTTCTTGTTAAAAATAGAAAAAATAGAAAAAAGAAAAAGAAAAGTAATTGAAAATGATGCTATTTGAATAAGTGAGTTTTAGATTGATTTAAGTTTAAACTTGTGTGGATAAGTTTGAATGATTTCCTTTAATTTATTTAACCTAAAAATTTATTTTTGTCATACCTTACCTAAGCTACGCTGTAACCCTTACCAAGTCCCTTTGATTTATGCATTAAGTTCTTTTTTGTTAAGTGGTGGAGATATGATTCTTGTCCAAGCTTATAGAAATAATTTGCCATGCTTTAATGTGAGAACTTAATGAACCCTAAACACTTTGAGTGCGTAGAGTGAAATCCATGAGTAGATGTTAAGTCTTGGTTTATTTGATTTTGATGGAATTGATAAGATGCTATGTTTTAATTCTAACGATGTGTCCTATGAGTGCATATTCTCCCGATTGTTATTTTATCCTAAACCTTTAATGTGTGTTAACTTTTATGATATTTCTTAATAACTTGAAAGAAGATGAGGGGTTGTTATGAGGATGATTGATATATTGAATTGATGTATGCTTGAAGACAAGCATGAACTCAGTGTGGGAGAATTTGACAAATTATTATTTTATTATGTTAATGGGAATTATCTCTTTTGTTTTGGATATATTTTGATGCTTAAATAGGAAAATTATGTTTGTTTTATTTTAGGAGATGAAAAGTGGATATTACATCAAATTGGAGCATTATTGTTCAAAATAATGAATTTTGAAAAACATAGATAGATTACTACAGTAGATAAGGTGAGATCTAGTCTAATGCAAAATTCATTTAAAGAGATGGAAATCAATTAGGAAACTTCTTTCCATCCATATTGTGTAGGGATTTGGATTTGCTTTAAATAAGGGACCTTTGCAAGATTAGAGGAGACTAGGGTTTGAGTAGAAAAACAATAGGAAAACACACTTTCAATTCTCCAACTTCTTCATTTCGTTTCTTTTGAGTTTTCTTCCAATCTTTCATCTTTCTCTTATTTTTGGTGTTGGAATAAGAGTCATGTGTGGCTAAACTCAAATATTCTTGTTCAAGGGGATTCAAAACTCTAGTTATAATCTTATGAGATTTTTTTCTAAACTTATATTCAAGTTTTAATTCAAGTGTTTATTGTTTTATGTTCTTATATTTCATAGATAATTAATATTGATTGATCTAACAAATTAATTTAATGTTAATTATTCTATAGCTATCTATGAATTCAATGATCTGTAATTGTTTACTAAGTTTATTACTATCATTTAATTGATATGAAATGTTATCATATAAAGTCAATTGATGGTAAGTTTTGGTTTGAATACTAGATTTGAACTAATTAATTTAGGAAAATTTGAGACTTATTATGACTATTCTAATATGTTTTAAACTAACTGCTCAAATTGTGAAAAATATTCTTTTTAGACTAATAATCAATATTATAATTAGATGAAATCTTTCCCTTAAATGAGAGTTAAATACTTTTGAACTTCTTACTTTTATACTCAATTGATTTAATTAGATTCTTTGTTAAATTTAGTTTATTAGTTAATTAATCACAAATTTTCCACTTTGTTTTGTTAATTAAAATTAAGAAATTAGTTTTAGTTCTCTTGAGATTCGACTTGATTTTACGAGTACCACAAGAGTTTAGAGAATAAGAATGAGTTTAGAGAATAAGAATTAATTTTGAGGGGTTCAACAACCTGATCATTCATATATAAAAATTATTTTGTATATCATTTTTTGATATAGGACAGTTCCTTTTTAATTTCTTACAGAAAAATTATATTATTTATTTTAAAATTGATTTAGATATTTCGTATGCAGTGAACTCCAATCATATTCAGGACATCAGGACATTTTTGGTGTTTTTGTTTGGGTCTGTACTCTATCGTACTTTTTGGGGAATTTCTATTAATATAAAAGCATCAAGGGATTTCTTTACCCGGAAGCTACTTCTTTAGTTTGGAGATTTGACAGTTGAAAGATAAAGAAGATAAAGAGAATACCATCGCTTGTACAGTCCACCAAAGCAGAGATCATTCAAGATTTTGTGTAAAGCAGCTTGTTACCACCAAAGCACCAATTATCTATTATAGTTTAAGATTTTAAACAATGAGTGAAGAAGCATAAGTAAGAAACTGTGTACTTAGCCGAAATTGCATGTAATATGAACCAAAAGAAAAAAAAATATAATTTGTCACAGTACGTAATAGATTGTTAAACAAATTTGCTGAGAATTGTATATGGATAATTTGACTTCTTCCTTTTTTGGGTAGAATATTTTGTAACTAAATTTCAAGAATTTGACTTGACTCATTCAATTTTCATATTCTCAGTCAAACTCCAACAGAAATAAAATATAAGTATATACAAATCGGAAGTGTTCATATATGATTTTAAAATTAGCATGTCAATGTTTCAATTAATTAAAATATAACACAGGAAACAAAGATTTTGACAAAATCTACGAATCTACATCTGTTGGTTTATGATCTTGTGTAATTTTTCCAACAACATCAAAACGACCGTTTCAGATTCTTGAAATCTACAGATTCTATGCATTCGCATCCAGCTCTGTAAGGATTAATCAGTTTCAAAATCTCGGTTGCTTTCTCCTTGGTCTCATCTCCACATCCAAGTTGCAATAGCAACACCAACTTCTGAAAAGCACCAACTTGAACAATATCAACCAGAACCGTCTCTTGATGTTTGGTGCTCAACTTACTTAGCTTCCAAATGGCAGAAACTGAATACGCTGATGCTAGCCCCGATACCCGCAAAATCTTCTTCACAAGAACTGGTATTGTTAGAGCATTGTTATATGCCTCCTCTCTCCCTTCCTCACATTCGCAAAGTCTATCAAGAACGCCTAAAGCTCTCTCACATATGCTCTTTTCCGACTCCACAATAAGTTTCAGCAGCAAAGGAAACAACCCCAAGTTGATGAGTCTCGGTTTGATGCGTTCGCTGGAAGAATCAGACGATAGTAGATTGAATACTAATAAAAGAGAAGCTTTGGTGATTGGGGTGCAAACTGGCTTCTCAATCAACTCAAAAAGGACCTCACTCAATCCTTTTATTGATGCCAGTGATTCTACATATTGCTGGTTCGAAGAAACAAGCTCTTTCAACGTAAGAATGGAGTTTTGCTTGGCTGAAGTATCTTTGGCTTTCAAGAACCACACGATACACTCTAACGAGTCTTTGGATCCTAAATGGGTTTGAGCTTCAGTATCAAGAGGAAACATCCACGAGATTGCCGATAATATCTCCTCTAACAACATGATGTTCCTCTCAAAAGAATCCGTAGAAAATGCATGGAATGCCTCGGCCAATACAGCCCTCATTCCATTCCCCATCAAGCAACGACGATTACGCTCACTTTCACTGCCCCATTCATTGATGCTCCTCACCAATTCAAGGCACCCGAATTGATCCAATCTCTTTGTTGAAGCAGCAATATTCAGAGTAACCTCGGAGACCTGATATGGAGAGACAGGGACTCTTGGTGTTGGGATCCTCTCGACACCATAGCCGCGATTCTCGACGCACCATTCCTGAATCATTTTCCTAAGACTATGGTTTGGAATCTGATCAAAACTCTTTAAGACTTGGTTAGTAACAGGACAGGTGAAGTTGCCAGCTTCAAACCAAGTCTCTATACTCTCTCGATCGTAGGTCATCCCAGATGATAATGTCACAGGATCTTTCATAAGAGTCAGAGATATAGGACAAAGAAAATGGTTGGGGATGATAACCTCTATCCGGAAATTTTCTCCACCTTGCTGCTTCTTCCTAGATTTGTTCACAAAAGCTGGTCTCTTTTTTCTCCAACCAAAAACCATTTTCTATATGTATGTATTATGTCTGAAGAACAAATATTCTTCTCGGTGGACGGATGAACTTATATCTAGAGATAGAGAAGAAAGAAAAGGTTGACGTTGAACGCGTTAACGTTCAAGGTTGAAGAAATTAAGTCGATAACGAATTGAGCAGAGAAGAAGGAAAAGAAAGAGCAGAAAGTATTTTATTTATAGGAAAAGATAGAAGAGAGAAGTGTTCAAATGTGCGTGTGAGTATTGTTTTGAATGTTGAATGTTGAACGTTTGGGTTCCGTTCACCGTCAAAAGTTCGAGGAGTGAAATCGGGAAAAGTAGCATTTTGACGCTGTCACCGGGAGACGTATTCAAATATTGTCATATTCCATTTCACAATGTACGTTTATTTTGGTCAAACACATTTATTAACTATTGGCGTGGCAACTGGCAAATCCACGGTGGTATTATTTTATATATATAAGAGTTTACACCTTGTTGAGGACTTGACCATCAAATATGATCAAGCTTCGTTTGTCCAACACGCAGTGGTTGAAAGCGAAATCAGATCTTTTGTCCAGTTTTATTTTGTCTTATTCTATCTCATAGAATCTCAGCTATTTATTTTATAGGACTCACGTGGTTGAAAGCGAAATCAGATCTTTTGTCCAGTTTTATTTTGTCTTATTCTATCTCATAGAATCTCAGCTATTTATTTTATAGGACTCACGTGAGTTCTATGCAGATCTCACATAAATAAATGGCTGAGATTTATTGGACACAATAAGATACCATAATATTGGACAGAAGATCTGGACTCGTTGAAAGCACCATCACTAATGCAATCGCGATATTTTCGCATCGCAGGAGAAGAAACACCATGTTGAATTAGATTATTGCAGGCCTGTCAGATATTTTTTTTTCCGTTGCATTATTACGAATATCGGTACGTATCGGTTGGTAACTATTAGGGTGGTTGATTGTATCAAATTTACATACTGGTCGGTACTAGCATGTATCGATTAGTACTGTCGATACTAACCAGTATTTTAGTACCGAAAAATTTTAAAAATAGAAAGAATTTTTTTTCAAAATTTTCGAAACTTTTTAAATTCTTCTCTCCTCACTCTTTCCTCTTCTTCCCCCTCTTTTTTTCAAAATTTTTTAATTATTTATTTTATTTACTTAAACTTTTATAATTGTTGTGAGTTTTTATTTTTTATTTTTGAAATAAAAATAAATATTTTTATTACTAATAATAATTATAAATTAAATAAAAGTTAAAAATAAATTATTTATAAATTAAATAAAAGTTAAAAATAAATTATTTTATTTTATTATTTATAAACTAATATTTATTTTTATATATTTTTAATTATTAAATCAAAATTTATTTGAAATTTATATATTTAAAAATTAATTATATTTATTAATAATTATTAAATTAAATTATAAATTAAATTAAAATTATGATTATTATTTATTATTATGATTTTTGAAAATATGATTAAAAATATACCGTAAAGCTGTAAAATATAACAATGAATTATTTTATAATTAAAAAAAAAATCAAGTACTATTTTATAAATTTAAAAAATTACTGATATCTAGTATTAACCGATACAGTACCATACCAAAATTCAATCCAATAAGATATTCGTAGCATCGGCATCATCCTAATGCTACTAATATTAAACGACTTATCCATCCCGTCATTTGCTCCTATTCTTCCCAACTATCCGTTAAAACTAGCGTCCGATTCAGGCTGTGCCTCCTGCTCAAATAGCTTGAATCTATTGAAATCAATTCAGAGAGAACTACTTGTATTTCAAGTCATTGCACTTCGATGTAACTTCTTAAACCTCCACCGCATGCTTACAATCTCGGATAGCATGTAATCCTCCTCCACATGCTTATCCAAGATATGACAATATCCCTGCATTTTATTCTCTTATAGATGGCCATCAGCTCTCTAGTCCAGGGTATAGCTCCATTCTTTTGCGGTCTTTTCCATTCCCTAAAAAATCTACTTTTCCTTTCCTCCCAAATTATATAGAGGCTCGAGTAGGCTTAATCCTGAACAAAAAAATAAGAAGGGTACTTACCCAAAACCCTCTCTCGTAAAGAACAAAATAGGGCTCGTCTCTATTTGAGGAGCTACCCAGGAGAATATATATGTATAGGATGCCCTAAAAGTTGAGGACAGTCATGCAAAGAAAAATTTTGAGAATAGTCATGCGCTACTTGGACGAGAGTTATGGTCAAAATTAAAAGCAAAATAGGACCCACCCTCAGTTAGCAAAATTAGCAAAATTAATGGCTGTCAGTGAAAGAAGTTCTTAACATTTAATTTCTTTTTTTTTTTAATACAAAGGAAATAACTAAAAAAGTAGCTTAGCTAACGCAGAGATCTGCGATACAAAATGCCTTGCTTGTCTAGACGCAGAGAGAGCTAGATGAGGGACGGAGGCGCCTGAAGATACCAAAATCCCATGGAGGAGAGATTTGCTAAGGAAGCTAGCCTATCGGCACACTGGTTTCCTTCGCGGTGCACATGCTGGATGTTAACCTCTCACGCTCGGTGAAAAAAGTCATGGATACCTGTCACCAAAAAAGAATAATCAGTCTGAGGAATAAACGAAGATGAGAGGATGTTGATCACCTCCAAAGAGTCGACTTCGACGATCACCCGACAAAAACCCAACGTCCAGGCCAGTTGAAGATTGGAGTGGACACCTCAGAGCTCCGTTACGATCGGCGAAGCTGGGCCAATTTTGTGAAGGAAGCCCCCGCACCAATTCCCTCAACTGTCCCTGATAAGGCCCCCCGCAGCGCCAATACTAGTCGTAAAATGGGACGTTTCATCCGTATTCAATTTGACCCATCCTTCGCTCGATTTGATCCAACCCACCCAATGGCCTACTGGAAGGCTCGAATCGTTACCAACACAACTTTCCATGGATTGGGCTTGGACTATCCACTTGGCATAATCGAGAACCACCCAAGACCCCCCTGCGGGCCACGCGAAGTCAACTTCGAAAATACTTTGATTACGCCAGCGCCACAGAAATCAGCAGGCAACTCCAAAGATAATGATCCAAGGTATCTACCGTAGCTGAGCATGGTGCACAAGGTTAGACTAAACCCATGGCTCCAAATCTTGGCGAAAAAACCCCGGGCGTTAACATTTAATTTCTTTCAAGCTTGTTGTTTTAACTTCCAATTTAACATTAGGTTTTTTGTTTTTTGTTTTTTTTGTTTTTTTTTACGAAAGGTTTTTTGCTCTTTTAAGGAGTTTTAACGTTAACTATTTATGTTAATCTATCCCTAAACTTCTTTCAAGCATTTCATTGTAGTTCTTATTCTGTAGCTTTTTTATTTCTATCAGTGCATGAATCTAAGATACCCCAACTTAAGAATCGACAGTAAAAGATTTTTATAGTTCTAACTTCTGAGTTATAATTTAAAGATAAATTTTCTGATTTTTTTCTTTGTATTTTCAACTTATAGAATATGCGTTAGGATAGTTTCTCTGATTTCCATTTGACATCATTGATTATTTTTGCTTTTTCTTTAGGTTTTAGTTATTTAATCATAGCACTTAATCATAATTATTATTAGGGAGCTTTATTTTGACTTAAACGACATAAATTATGGAGCTTTATTCTTATTCATAATTTTATATTAAGAAATTATTTGAACAAGAAAAATTAGAGTTTTGTAGAAAAATATTACTCAAGTCAAGATTAAATATAAACTATGAACCTCTTATTAATTAAGATTTATAATGAATAAATTATTATATTCTTGACACAAAATATTTATTATAAAAATTTCTATGTTCATATCTATGTTAAATTTTAACATAGACCTAATTTTTAATAAATAGAAATAGGCATAATTTTGTTGCTTATTGTTTTATAATTTGTTATTTAAAAATAATGAAAACCAACTTTGCATAAGAAAATATGCAAAAGTCCTACATCAATTAAGGAGCTTGACTGATACCAATTAGGAAGTTTTATTCTTATTTGTAATGCTATTTTAGGAAGGAAACTATTTGTAAAAAAATTCAAAATGAGTGAGGTAACTTTGACGGTAAAAAAGGTATCATGGTACTTGGGTAATGCGAAAAAATATGATAGTACTTAATAATCGATTCACTAAATCATGTTTTAACTTTTTCATGAATGCTTATTTAGTGGGTGATATAACTTTGATGGTATTGGCATATGCGATTAATGGTTATCTGCTCATAACGATAACCGATATTCAAATTCAAGTCTTAGGATGAGGTAACTGTTGTTAGTTACCATGGGATAAAACGTGTTATCCTAATCATCCCCATCTCCTACCTGCATGATCAGTTTTTACTCTATAAGTATGTATACAGCACACTTTGAGAAGATAACCAAAAAGAGAGTGATTGACTAAAAAGTTACAATTTGAAAAGTGATGGAGTGGCAGGTTATTATAGAATCACCATCCTTCGTTGTAGATTGAGCAAAGATACTTGAATAGGTGGAATCAAGTTGAACCTCTCATGGATTCAAGATACCGTAAGTCAAGAACATCGTAAAAGAATCCTCCCTTTGTTGCTTTCGCTGTTTACAATAAGTTTCTACGTAAACCTTCATTGGTATCAGAACACGATCATGATTCTTTTCCTGTTCTTCGGTGAATCTAGATATTTTATGCATGGTCTCATTTTAACACAACATTTTGAAGCACAAAATTTTAGTGTCGTACTATTGAAATATTTCACATATGTATGATGATGTGCATGATAACATGACATCATGTATGTTTTTGTTGTTTTTGATATGATTATGTGAATTTTGTATCTCTGATAGATCTTATCATAAGAAAAAAAAAAAAAGTAAACATACCATATAAATATGTAACATACTGATTTGTGACATTATTCGCATAATATGGTGTGAATTAACCCATTGAAATGGATGTCATTGGAAACTTGATTTTGAGACAATTCTAACAGTATATTATATGCACAAATAAAAGTTTTGGTTAAAAGGATATGATTGTTTGAATGTTTAAAGAGTTTTAGTTAAACTCAAGGGGTGTGGTTGAGTGGCAAGGACTTATCCATCCTTAACCAAAGGTCAGGAGTTCGATCCTTAGCTTTTGGTATGGAGCAGCCTTAAATCCTTGGGTCAGCTGTCTCACCCTGTGAGGTACCTACAAGCCAGCGAGGGGGATTAGTCACTGGATCCGCCGATGGACACCCTGGTCTAAGACAAAAAAAAAAAGAGTTTTAGTTAAACTCATAATTATCACCGGACCCGGAGAGTCAAATGTTCATTTTGATAAAGAGTGGACCCCACATATTTCTTAGGAAAGAAAATGACAAGTTTTATTATCGTGTCATGCTCAATTTTTTTTTGGGGTTACATAGTAATTCATTGGAAATAATAATTTTGAGCATAACAAACTAGTGGGAAGTTAGTGAAAGTTTTAAATGTCATATTCTACCTATGTCAAATTTTAATTGTTAGTTTATTTATATATTTTCTATTTTCGTAAAATTGCATAAAAATTGAAATAAATGTCAATATATATATATAAATTCTAGAAAATTGAAACAATATTCTTGTTATTTTTGACTATTTTCTTGAGATTATTTTTACTGGAATTGGTTATATGTGATTATTTTGGCATTTTTCAAAATTACTTGATTTTAGCAATTTAGTTTAAGACATGTTTGTAATTGAATGTTACAAAATTTTAACACATGCCATTATGCCAAATATGATTTACATATAAGTGGGATTATATTGAGTTGAGTAAAATTTATTTGTTAATATTTTTTTTGTTAGGCAAAATAATTTAAAAAAATTATGTGTTGGAAACTTTATGATGTAAGGTGATTATGCCAGTATCAAAATCTTCTTACTCATTTATGTTTCATTATAATTATTTAATATTTGTGTTGTTACAAAATTGATGTATATATGGTGCTAATCGAGATTTATTTAAGTGTTGCATTGCTTTTATATATAAAGTTTAACTGTGACAATTTTGATATATGGCACTATAAAATTCAATATGTGCTTGAGGAGCAAGAGTAACTAGAGGCCTTAACATCTGTCATGGCTCAACCTGAAAAGGGCACTACTGCTCAACACCGCTAAGATCGTAAAGCTTATGGTAGCTGGAAAAAGAAAAGTAATATTGTTCGCATCATGTTGTTGAGCAGTACCCCACTGCAAATTGAAGTGAATCACACGTTAATACAAAACTTAATAAAAGATATACAAATGCACAAGAAGGGGGATGAATTGTGTATTCTTTTTGCTAATCCCCTTTCGAAACTTCTCGTATGAAAACAGTAATATAAAAATTTCAAAGTAA
>JAOSBL010000007.1:9714406-9724420 GCA_027568915.1 Erythroxylum roraimae
TGCAAATTATGAAAGCCCGATATAAGGAACTAATTTAAGCACAACAAGTATCAAATAGGAGTCAACAAGTGCATAAATATATAAGAAAGTGAGGCCAATTAATAATATAATTTGGGTTCAATCACTATTTTTGGAGAAATATTTTCCAACACCAAAGAAAGTCAACATAAGAAAAGAGATATGCGGGATAAAGCAATACAATGGAAAGTTCCTTTACGAGTATTGGGAGCGCTTTAAGAAGTTGTGTGCTAGTTGTCCCCACCACAACATATCAGCACAACTCCTTATTCAATATTTCTATGAAGCATTTTACCTATGGAAAGGATTTTGGTAGATGCAGTAAGTAGTGGGGCATTATGTGGAAGACTCCAATGCAGGCCAAGATTTTAAATGAATGCATGGCCACTAATACTCAACAATTTGGCACTTGTAACGATGTTTGTCATATAAAAGAGGTAAATACTTCCATTTATCATCGTTTAGATGAGCTAACTTCTTTTGTTAGACAAATTGCAGTCGAATAGGCACAAGTAAAGGCATGTGGAATATGTTCAAATACAAGTCATCCTACTGATGGGTGCCCAACCTTACAAAAGGGAAGTATGGAATACGTCAATGCTGTAAGAGGGAATTTTCCTAACCAGTACATCCTGTATTCCCAAACATATAACCTAGGTTGGAGAGACCATCCCAACATGAATTACGAAGGAAATAGGTAACAGAATCACTTCCCGAATAGCGCACAAGGAGCACAACAATTTCATCCAAGGCTATAAGCCTCCTCTTCCAATTTAAGTACATCTCTGGAAGACTTAGTTAAGTCTCTTGCTACTAACACTTTGAAATTTCAGCTGGATATAAAACAATTTTAGTAAGATATAAAATCGAGCATCTAGAACTTGGAAAAGCTAGACGGGTCAGATGGTGGTAGTTATCAACCTCCTAGAATCACTAAGCAGAGGAAAGTTTCCATCTCAACCTAAGGTAAATCCAAGGAACATTAATGTCATAACCTTGAGGAGTGGAAAGGAGCTTGAGATTCCCAAGTGGACCCCACTGAGGATAGCCAGTGAAGAAGAGATTAAGAAGGAGTTAGGAAATGAAGGCACAAAGGTAAACTTCAAAAGCCTTAATATAGTTAGTACTAATCCTCTACCTTGTTGGCCACTGCGGCTGTCTTTGTCCCAGTCTTTATACCCTTCTCTCTGAACATACAAGGGGCAAATCAACCGTGCTAAGCATATAACTTAGAACCGGAATAACTAAATAGGATACGTATTGCCAATTGTGTTTAACAGTCATCTAAGCATTCACATATTCAAAAGCAATCCAAATACCATGAATCACTGAATAGAATATAAAATAGCATAACATAATATATATTTGTTCCAAAGCAAAACTCACCAGGATCAGAATTCAAACACAATGTATCTTAGAACCGAATATAACTTATCACTGTCAAATATTTCTCATATTGAAGAAAATCATTTAAATCTCATATTAGAATGTATAAATGTCAGAACTGAATATCAGAATAGGGTATAAACCCTTCAGAGCAGAACATGATTTGAACCAGAACAGACTTTATTTATAGCAAAACTAATCATGTATCAAAATACAAAACAAGTTAGACTGCTAATTCGTTTTACAGAAGTGGGTAATGGGACTCATACAGGAGATACCGTGATCGGCATCACAGAACAGGAGAGACTTATGTCTCAATAATAGGAGACACCAAAGGATCAATAACAGAAGACACTGAAGTGTCTATAATAGGAGACACCGAAGTGTCAATAACAGGAGACACCGAAGTGTCTGTAACAGGAGACACTGAAGTGTCAATAATAGGAGACACCGAAGTGTCACAGGAGCAGCTGCATACCCTTCTAGGCATGCCTATTTACCCACAACTAGGACTTAACAGTTTTAAAACAAAATAAGTTCCTTTCAAAATCCTCATATGAGGAACATATTGTAAAATATTTAACTTTGTTCAACTTGACATAATCATAGATTCCAAACAAACTAACATGTCATACAATATCCAAATTCTCATTCATTCATATAACATCTCCAAAATTCCAGACCTGAACATTTGGTAAGCAACAATTAATTGTTAATGATTTCAGATGAAAATGAAACTTGTTGGAGAGGAAGGGCAATGTGTGAGGATTTTGTGGTCCTAATTTCAAGCAATCCGAGGTCTAGAGAAGAAGTTATGATCAAAAGAGTGAAGGATGTTCAAAGCTGTCAAACAACAGAATACATCCACTGTCACGATCTTGCACTTCCAATTGATCTTCCTATGTCAAGCACGATCGTGCAACCCCTTCATGATCCCTTAGAGTCACAATCGTGCTTGTGCACGATCGTGGACTACCTTTTATTCCATCTTCTTCTAGCTCTTCCCATAATAAACTTTCAGGTCAATTTTACACGGTCATTTGGACAACGAAAATGAAGGATTTAGGCCAAACATTCTTCTAAAAAATTGTTCCTTTATGTCTTAAGTTTCTAATGACATTAAATTTATGCAATTTGGTTCATTATTTTGAAAGTTATACCCAAAATACTATAGACTATCCTCAAACAATGACAGAATCTAGAAACTTAATTTCAAGCCAAATTGTGACACTCTTAGCGACAGAAATCAAATTGTTCTCCTTCATAAAAGTTGTTTATATATGTATCTAGTTTAATCTTCATTTAAATGCATCCCATTTGGATACCTACTGGTCAGGATATGGCTAAAATACTGATACCTATCTGGTGGAACTACTCTTTCTAACCAGTATCCAACATGTATCTAACCTCAATTCTTTCTTACTTAAATACACATTTGATCCATTTCAAACATCAAACAATACATGTTATAACAGGATACTAAGTTTATAATTCCCTTACCTTACTAAAATTCAAATTTAACTTCAAGAACCCAGCTAAATCAAGCTTCCAAACAACCAACACATATCTAAGTTTAATGTGCAACTTTCAGCATCAGTAGGGTAATAATACATAGAATCACAAAACCTACTTCTTAATGAAATAACTTACAAAGCTTCCAAAGGTTGATAATCCAGACTCTAGCAAAATTCCAGAAGTTGAGAGAAAATGGGAGGGGTTTTGGTAGAGAGAATGCAAGCATAAAGAGATACTATAGAAATTCCAAATGAGCTGAAGTGAATCAGCACTTGCTTTGCAAGGTGTCTTGATTTACTATGGCCACATGTCACACCTGAAGGTATGCTACATGTCCTTCAATGAAGCCATCTACATGTCATCATATGTGGTTGCCAAATGTCACCATTCAATTAGGCTATTTGTTAATGTATTAGCTAAGCCAAATGTCACTAATTCCTAAGCTTAGTCATTCTAATTTCCATGTACAAACTTAACTTGTCACTTGATAGTTTTTCCTAGACCAAATTTACATTTAATTACCTCAATTCTCTAATGGAATGAAATAGTTCCAATTCACGAACTATAATTCATCAAACAAAAATTCATGTCATATGACTTTCTCAGTCTTATCTCAATTTTGAACCACCTATTTCATGAACATGTAACATTTCAACTAGGGTATATTTTGGGGCCTTACAATAGACGCAAACAATGTGGAGAAGAAAGTCATGTCTCAAATTATTGCTTCCTAGTGGAAAATAGCAACATGGAGTAGCTTAACTTTATGGGTTCACAATATGGTCGGGAAGGTAATAATCCCTATTCCAATACTTACAATCCTAGGTGGAAAAACTATCTAAATTTTTCTTAGACTAACAATGTAAGAAATCTAATAAGAGCTTAAGGACCACCAAGATTTTGGCAAGATAGGCTTAGATCATTAAAATCGAAGATTGATAAGCTAATGCATGTGCTAAATTCAAAGTTCACGAGCCAAGGTGAGAATTAAAAGAGGATAGAAACCATGTTTGATCAAATTATAAAGAAACATACTTCTTTCATACACAATCTTAGAGGTTAAGTGGGTCAATTAACCAATGCATTGTCTATATAAAGTGTGGGGAGTCTCTTAAAAAACATAAAATCTAATCTAAGAGAGTAATTGAAAGTCATGTCACTTAGGAGTGGAAAAGAGTTGGAAAAACCATATGATAAGAAAGTTGAACCCCATCAAAAAGAAGACTAAGAAAAAAAAAGGACAAGGAAGTAGAGAAGAAAGAGGAAACTCCTTATGTTCCTCCCCCTCCATATTCACCAAAAGATTCCATTTCCATAGAGGATGCAGAAAAACCAATTGGATGCACAATTGCAAAGTTTATGGATAAGTTAAAGAAATAGCAAACCAACTTGTCTTTTGTGGAAGCTTTGGAACATATTCTGAAGTACGTGAAGTTACTTAAGGATTTATTATCAAAAAAGTGAACTTGGGAGGATAACCAAACAGTCTCTCTAACTGAAATTTGTGGCTCCATAATTACCACTATATGCCTTCAAACTAAAATACCTAGGGAGTTTCACTATACCTTGTGTTGTTGTTCATTTAGAATTTGCTAATATTTATGTGACTTAGGTTCAAGTATTAATCTGATATCTTTGTTAATTTTTAGGAAATTGAGGGCTAGGAGATGTGAAGTTGATTTCCATGCTCATCCAGTTGGCAAATTAATCCATTAAGAAACCTTTTAGTGTGTTAGTGGACGTGATAGTCAAGGTGGACAAAATCATTATTCCGATGGACTTTATACTATTAAACTTTAAAAAGGATAGGAATTGTCCACTAATTCCTAGTAGAACGTTTATGAACACAGGAAAAGCAATGGTGGATGTCCATAAAGGAAGTTCATTATTCGAATTGGTGATAAGTAAGTTAAATTTAATATGAATAAAGTATTGAAGAATTCGAAGGAAGCTAGCTCTTGTATGAAGAATGGTATAGTGGACGAGTCATTAAAAAACAAGAGGAGAGCTATAAAGAAGTGAGTCTAAAGGAAGTAGAAGATGAAAGAGAACTAAGAAAGGAGGAGTTGGGTGTTAAATTGAAGCAAGAGAGCTTAGTGAAAATGGAAGCACTCGTAGTACCCTTTACTGAGAAACCACCCACTCTCAAGTTGAAGCCCTTACCAACACATCTTAGGTGTACCTTTCTAGGTGAGGGGTCACACTTTACCCATCATAATTTTAAACCATTTGGATGGGAAACAAGAAAAGAGAGTGATAAAGACTATTAGGAAGAGGATGAGAGAACTTATGATAGGTTAAATGAGGTATTCATTTCAGCACCTATTCTAATGTCGTTGGATTATTCATATTACCATTTGAGGTCATGTGCAATGTTAGCAATCAAATAATAGGATGTGTATTAGGGTAATAGAAGGATAATAGGTTGCATGCTATCTACTATACAAGCAAGACATTAGCGGGAGCCTAACTTAATTACACCACTACTGAGAAAAAGTTGCTAGCAGTTATATTCATATACAACAAGTTTCAATCTTACCTTTTAGGTTCTAAAGTAATCATTTATACTGACCGTGCAACATTGAGATATCTTTTTGCCAAGATAGAAGTAAAATTGAGATTTATTAGATGGGTGCTACTTCTATAAGAATTTGAAGTTGAGATTAGAAATAAGAAGGGAGCGAAAAACTTGGTGGCTATCACCTTTCACGTCTTGAAGGTGGGGAGTTAGAACAGAGTGAAGATAAATCGCCTATTGGTTCCCTGGAATATTGATATAACATATTATATGAAAAGTGGTATCCTTCCCCTCAATTTGTCTCCCCAATAATGGAAAAGATTTTTGCATAAATACACTCATTATTTTTGGGATAAGCCAATTCTCTATAAAATTTATGCTAATTGTTTGACCAGAAGATGTGTTTTAGGGGAGGGGACGTTGGACATATTAATACATTGCCATAATTCTACTTTTTAAGGTCATTATGAAGCGGATAAGACGACAACTCGAGTATTGGAATGTGGATTCTGTTAGCTTGTTTAAGGATGCTCATGAATTTTTGGCATAATGTGATGATAGATGCCAAAGAGTGGGAAATATTCCAAAGAGAGGTAAGATGCCACTTTCTAACATTTTGAGGTAGAAGTATTCAATATGTAGTAAACAACTATTTATTGGTGGGAGTAGATTATGTATCGAGATGGGCTAAAGAAATGGAAACTTTAACTAACAATGGTAAGGTGATACAAAAGTTCATCAAAAGGTTATTCAATTGATTTAGAGTGTCAAGAGCAATAATTAGTGATGGAGGAGCCCATTTCTATAATAAATCTTTTGAAGCTTTTCTTAAGAGATAATGGAGTCTATCATCAAGTGACCATGCCTTATCATTCACAAATAAGTGGCCATGTGGAGGTTGTTAATCGCAAGATTAAGAGAATATTACAAAAGATGGTCAATAGTTCAAGAAAAGATTGGGCATTAAGTTTGACGATGCTCTATGGGTATATCGAATTGCCTTCAAGACTCTGATTGATACAGCACCCCTCTGACTTGTTTATGGGAAGTCTTGTCACTTGCCTTTAGAGTTAGAGAATAGGGGCATATTGGGTGACAAAGAATTTAAATTTTGATTAGAAGATAGCTTATGAAAAGAGACTCCTATAATTAAATGAGTTAGAAGGAGTTCCGACTAAATGCTTATGAAAATGTTAATTTATATAAGGAGAAATTTTAAAAATGGCATGATTTTTATATTAAGGAAAAGGAGTTTAAAGTGGGAGATGCAATTTTATTTTTCAACTCAGAATTGAAATTGTTTCTAGGAAAGCTCAAGTCGCATTAGAGTGGTCCTGTCAAACTGATCCAAGTATTCAAACACGAAGCTTTGGAATTGGAGAACAATAAAAAGCAAACATTCAAAGTGAATGGACATTGAAGAAAACCATATTTCAAAGGAGCATAGTTGCATGAAAGGAAGGTAGTATCTTTCCTTTCTTTTGGTTGAAAATAAATGAACTAAAATGGTTAAACTGTTGACCTTAAACTTAGCTTGTTATACTTTAATTAGGGTTTTGTAATTTCATGCTTGATAGTGCATTATTATTTTTTATGATTTTATGTTTATTTTAGAGGTAGTTTGATTAATGGATGTTTAAAATTTGAAGTGTGTAAAATGGTTGGGAAAAATATCTAAAAAGTTATATGATAATGTGATTGCATAATTGCACAATTTTGGAGGAGCAACCTACTAGCACGATCATGCATCTTATTGTCACAATCGTGCACAGTTTTTCATGTTCATGCAAGGCATTTCCCACTTTTACCCCTACTAAAAAACCCTAACCTATTTATATCACTTTTCTTCCTCCTCCTCTCATCCTTTTCTCTTTAAGTTAGCAGCCCCACTCTTTCTCCTCTTGTTTTCCCTAAACTTTCAATCACTTTTCACAAGGATTTCACATTTTTGTTTCACTTTTCTTCCATTTAAACATTACTTATCTTTAACTCTAGTGCTTCTTAACTAGAAAGCATCTTTTTTGTGGGTTTTTGCAAGAAAAGTTTTTGACCTCTCTCTTTCCTATGTTTTTGGTATTTATGTTCTTCTTTTGTAGGTTTTCAATAAGATAGTACCGAGAGTTAAGCAAATTGCCCTCAAGTTTGAACCTAAAGGAAAAAAAAGTATCAAGGAGTGGTGCGCAAGATTTGGCGAGTGATTTTGGCACTGCTTTTGCGATCTTCTCCAAAGAAGAAGACAAGAGGATCCTTAAACTTCAATCCAAAAATATTGTTGTACCTATATTTTTTTTAATTTGAAATTTTGGAAGATTTTAGTTTGAAAGCAAAGGTTGAGTCTTTAAGTGCTAAAATTGATTGGGATAACTTCTTTTATTGTGATTATATTGTTTATGAAGAATTAACTCTTAAATTTTACACTATATTAAGCTATGAGCCAAACAAGTTAGATAATTTTTGGTTTAATTAAAAGGGCAACCATGTAATATGGATTATTTTATTATGGAAGAATTGTTTGGTTTTCATAAATAAAAAATTGTTGAAATGCACAATGATTTTCATGCCACTTCTTATTGGACTAAAATGATTAGGTTAAATGTGTTTGAGCCAAATAATGCACCAAACAATGTGATATGGAGTCTAGAACACTCATTACTCTATAAATTTATGTCATATAGTGTTTGCAAAAAGTCAGTCTAGAACACTTATTATTACTCTATAAATTTATTATTACTGTATAAATTTATTTGCCACGTAGTGTTTTCAAAAAGTCAAAGTATCAAATGTTCCAAAAAGGATTTATTTTCATTTTGGTGTATGGACCATAAAATTAATGTTTGCACATTAACTCATATTTTTCACACTATAGTTAGTTTACTTACAAATAAAATTAGTTATTTAGGTATGGGATATTTAGTTACTACTTTGGCTCATTTCCATGGTGAAGAATTAGATAGACTAACCCATGTTTTGCCTAAGAAATTAAATGATACTCACTTATGGAAGGCTAAGATCTTGGAGTCCCATGGTATGGAACTCTGTGATCCCAGCTCTAAATCAAAAATTAAGAATAGGACAGGATAGTCGAGTTCTTATTCCATATCGTTATGACAATATTAACTAGTATCATCTAGTGAAGTGTCAAAAGAAGAAGAAGAAGAAGAAGGTCGGGAGACAAGGCTCCAAAAACTTGAAAAGAACATCAAGCACCTAGAGGGATACATAATGCAACATCAGCACTACCAAACCAAGAAGTTATTGAGGTTCTTTTCAATGCAAGGCGTCCACATTTTGTCTCCTACTCCATCACCACCATAATCTCCATGAGTATTCTAGCCTTTCTTTCCTATTTTCTTTAACTTTCATTATTTTACTAGTTTGTGTTTGCTTATGTTATGTGTCATTTTCCATATTGAGCACACTGTGTTGTTCAAGTGTGAGGACGTATATGTAATTGTATATCATTTGTGTGTGATTTTTCATTTGCAATGTGTTAGTTTTTTTATTAGGTTAGCATTGTATAAACATTTTGATGCATAATGATTGCATTGTGTGTGTATCAATGGAATAAAATTGAAAAGAATTAGCTTATCTACGAACATAGTCGTTTAATTTATAAAGAAACGTTAGCTTGTGAAGTTTGTGTTTTAAGCATTTTTTTAGGTGAATATATGATTATAATATTGTACTTATTCTTTGTATGAAACTTATTTGAATACACTTACAGTTAAATTCATTTAAATTGGTAGACATTATTAATGGGAGTGATTGACTAAGAAGAAGTGATATATGTAAAATATAAAAAAACAAAAACAAAAACTCCAAAATGTGTTGGATAAATGTGTTAAATGCATTTCCTATTTTGCTAACCAGTTAAAAATAAAGCTAGTAGCTAGTTGTGAGTTATGTTATAGTTGAGTAACTAGTGGCATTCATGACAAAATGTGTTGGGCCCCGATTCCTTTTTCATAATCAATAAGCATGTTTAAATTATTTTGAGGTTTAGATTAATAATTTTCTTTTGGTTAGAATAAAAATTGAGGATTTTAATTGCTTAGGTTAAGAAATAGTAAATGAGGGATTAGATTTAATTAGAGCTTGTGTGGATTTTAGAAATTAAATGAAGGGATTTTAGTTAAATTAGAGTTTTGCTAAATTGTTAGAATTAAAAGAATAAGTTGAAGTGAGGGCATTTTGGGAAGTTTGCTTAGGTTTTAACCTTAAAGGCTTATAAGGAGGGGTTGATTAGTCTTTTAGGGTGAAATTAAATGAAGAATAAAGGAGGAAAGTCATGGTTGCCGTGGATGAAGTGGAAAAGTAACGAAAATTGTAAGGAAAATAAGAAGAGCTTATGAAACGATGTAGCTTTGTTATAGGTTTTAAGTAAAGAAGCAAATTTGTCTTAAGTCTCTTAAGAGAGCATCGAAAATACAAAGACAAAGAGAAGAGGAGACTTACGAAGCTTTCAAGGAGAAAAGAAGGAAGGAAGTTTCGGTTGAAGGAAGAAGAAGAAGAAGAAGAGAAGTAAGAGCTTAGGTTTCTATGCTTTAGAAAAGAGGGTTTAAGTGTTTTCTTTAAGA
>JAOSBL010000007.1:9822060-9833500 GCA_027568915.1 Erythroxylum roraimae
CCGTGTGTACTTATTGATGAGTATGAAATGTGTGTTTTGCATGCATGGGTTGTGCAAGGCAAGTGTCCGCTTTCAGGGCCACTACATCCTCCACTGTCTCCTTTTTAATGGGTGATTAAAATAAAATCTCTCCAAGCAAGCTCTCGCCGATACTGTTCCTCCTTGATAAAGAATAATCAAAAATTTTATATCTCCTGCCGTCACTCTTCTTTTGAGCTCCCTAGGTTTTTGTTCCTTCTCATTAAATGAAGTGGGCCCTTTTCTTTTAATTCCACGCCAGCCCACCTTTTTGTTGCTCTCTTAATTCCTTTGTTTCCGTCCACTGTAGCCCTTCATTAATTTGTTGCATTTTGATCCTCTATGCCCATAGTTTGTTTCCCTTGGATAATGTGACAATTTTTAATTGCCTTTAGCTGCTGATTCTAATCCCACGTGCCTCCAGCCTCATGTTCATGCTTATTTATTTCTCTTGTTGTGCATCCCTTTTCCTCATGCTTGTAGATTTATTTATGTCAGTTTTCACAAATTTACTGCTCTCAAATGACAGCTCCAAAAATTCTAAAACTTGGTGAAAACATTCTTCAATGAGTCAAGATTATGCCTGCCAAATCTTAGAATTTTCTAATAAACCAATCCCGAGATGAAAATTTCCAAAGATCCAAAGGTCAAATTTGTCAGAAATTGAAAAACAGTGTTAATTTCAACCTATTAAGGACTTTTTGTATTTTATGTGTCTAAAGCTCTAATAATTATAAAACATGATGAAAAGGCCATAGATATCCATAAAACACATGCAAGATACTAAATATAAGGTTCTAAAAACATATAAAATATGATTGCATCAGTTGTAAAATTTTATAAACTAATATCTTGACTTAATTGAAATTTGTCCATGAACACTTTATTTCGTTGTTGAATACTGATTTGAATTAGTATGCAATAAGATAATAGTTAGAATAAAATTGCTTTTATAAGTCATATTTTTAGTATTCATTGATATAATCAAATTGAAGGCAAATTGCATACTGTTTACACATATATACCTATTTTTTGTGAGCTTTTAAGCCTACGAGCAAAATTTCAAAAAAATTTAAGTTCTTTTCATTTTTCATGTGTGTTATCGTGCATAGTTGAACAATTCTAGAAATTTCTTTTATTATACATATTGAGACCATATTTGTTAAACTAGAATCATTGAAGTCATAAAGGCATTTAGATTCAACAATTTGTTTTAGCCTATTTCTTTGATAATTACATTACCTTAAATTTGTCTTTAGGAATAACCAAGTTGAGTCTTAGCCTTTTTCAAATATTTAAACCCAATTATTAACCTTTATCATATTTTTCTTTATACCCATTTCATTGTTTGGAATCCTGAAGGTTATATACATTATTTGTTTGTTTGAAACTAAAAATCTTGAAAGCTCCATTATTTCTTTAATTATGGTACTAAATACTTAAAATTGTTTTGTAAAAAAGAGCATAGAAAAAGAAAAGAAGAAAAGTATAGGGTACCAATGGAGTTGGAATAAGAGGACCAGTGTACATTTGTAAACAAGTTTCTTGTAATTTCTCATTAGTAAATTTCCTTCTGTTCAGTCTTTTTTATTATCCCAATCATATCGTACCTAAACCCCATTACAACCTGTGTTAAGAACTTTCAATTTTTGTTTCTAGTTTATAATAAGTGGTGGAGAAGTGATAATATTGAAAGCATATGCAGTGACGGAGCTAGAAATTTAAGATAGAAGGGCCTAAATATTTAATTTTTTAAATTTTGGGGGGCCCAATGCACCACTAACCCTTAAATAATTCCGTTTATATATATATTAAAAATAAAAAAAATAATTTTTTTATAACTTGGGGGGCCCAGTGGGGTCCCTCCGTCAGTGAGCATATGGTAAGAGTACTACTATGAAATAATTAGAGATTTTTGATACTTTTCACCCTAAACACTTGAGTGCATTGAGTGAAATCTTGGTAAGGGTGTAAAGGTTGATGTTTTTATTTCAATGGGAGTATTGATGTGATTACTATTAATATTTGACCTAGGAAGTTAATTTTAGGATAACTTGACTCTAATTGTATGTTAATTTGATTCAATATGACCTGATAATTTATAGTATGAATGGACAAGTTAAGATTAATGATGGATAGATGTTGTACAATTTATAATTTTGATCATGGTTTGCTTGAGGAACAGTAAAAGCTTAAGTATGAGGATGTTTGATAGATGCATTTTTGATCATATCTATACACCCATATTTGATTTATTTTGCTTGATATTTTATACTTTTATTGTATATTTAGTAGTTGATTCGCTTTAAGTGCATTTATAGGTTATAATTGCCTTCATGGACTAAAAGGAGAAGAATTTGAATGAAAACGTGACATAAAATGAAGTTTTGAAGCAATTAAGGGATACATGGCCATGTATATGGCCATATACATCTCTCAGGCTATGCAAAATCACAAATTTTTGGGATTTTAGAGTATATACGGTCTAGTACACACCCCGGTATTAGATGGTGTATATCCCAAAAATCCTAAAAATTACCATAAAAAGACATGAGAGGAGGCAAATAGGGGAAAGAGAATGTTAGAGACATACAGAGGTGATTCAAGATGTAGAGATTGTTCAGAAGAGGCGATATTGATCCAGAGACGAGGAAGACTTAAAGAAATCATCGATAGATCCAATAAAATACATCATTAATCCTCTACACTGTAAGAACATTCTATAGGAGATAAAGGAAGATTTAGAATTATAAACTCTTTGTTTTCTATTCCTTTTTATTTATGTTTATGTTTGATTTCATTTTCTATTATATATAACTAAACATCTTTAGTGTCTAGTTGAAATGAACCCTAGTTTGTGCTATAACATGGTTTGATTCTTTTGTTGACAACAATTGTTTAGATTAATCTATTGTGATTCAATTATGTGTTTCATCTATGTTCTAACAGATCTGAAATAGTAGTTCATAAGATTTCATAACATAGAGATTGAGAAATCCTATGTATGAATAGATCTACCATAATTGAAAGGATTTGATTGTAAACCTAGAGATAGGTTGACATAAATCCTCTAGATTATGTTTAAATTTAATAGCAAAATTCACGAATCGGTAAAGCAATCTTAGTACCTTTAACCTGAATAATATCGGTTGATAATTCTAAGAATAGTTATTAGTAGTCTAAAGTGAGTTATTAGCATACGATAGAAATTGCAATCGTCTAATAGTCAATCAAACAATTGCATAATAAAAGGTCAATTGTTTAAGGTTTTTAAGGGGATTCAACATGGACACTAATTCTTGATATTGATTATTTCTAAATGATTTCTTTATTCCCTGCTAAAAAAAATTTCCTATTTATTTTAATTGTTTAATTTTTATTTTTTATTTAAAACTAAAATCAAATTTGTATTCTCGATAATAGGATAATGGTAATTACTAGTATTCATTGTCTTCATGAGAATAGACTCGTTCTTAGCTATGCTAACTACAACTACATCGTGCACTTGCAAATAAATTAATATTGGTATAGAAATGAACTAATCATAGGCACGATTGTGACGGAGTGTTTTCTGGCACGTAAAATTTTTATATTCTTGACATTTCGAGGAAATTTTTAGAACCAAATTAAGTGGAGAAACCCTAGAAAGAACCTTAGAAGCCTCAAGAAGTATTTAAGGCAAAGAAAAACAACAAAAAGGAGGTTACACATCATAATTAAAAAGATAAAAGCGGAGGCATCAAGGGCAACTCTAAATTTTCCAAATTTCTAGATCAAGACATAAAATAGTTTTTCTTTCTTTTCTTTTCATATATTTCATTGTCTTGGATGTTGATTTTGATTATTAGGATGTTGAACATGATTATGGGTTTCTAAATCCATATTAAGGATTGTTTTTTATCTCCTTTGTTAAACCTTATTCTTGTCAAATTCAACGGATATATCAATACTTTGTGATATTTGCTATGCTTATACTTGATAACAAATCAAGAGATTGAATCAAGTCACATGTGTTAAGATGTGCAACGATAGTTAGTAACTTAATAGAACATCAAATATTAGATTAATAAAAAACTAAAGAGAGATCTTAATTGTGACTTAATTACCCATAGGATTGCTTCAAATCCAATTGAATAGTGAGGAGTATTTTTGTGAATGGAGAAGTTGTATTTATATTATTATCAATTTTAATTGGGATTACTTGATTAGATCTCGAGAGAAGGTAACCAAAACCTTACGATATCTAGGATCAAGTATAATTGATACAAAAAGATAAAAGGAAGACGATACAAGGATAAAATAATTCCTATGTTTTAATCACTGATTAATATTACCAATTGTTTAGTGTTATTAGTTTATTTTAATTTATGTTAATTTGTTTGAATTCATTTCACTCAATCTTTGATTACCTTAGACAAAACAATTTGAGTTGTTAGGTGACTAATTAATCCTCATGGAAATAACTTGTAGATAAATTAATATTGGTATAGAAATAAACCAATGATAGGCACGATCATAATAGTGTTTTCTAACACATAAAATTTTGTATTCTTGACATTTTGAGGAAATATTTGGAACCAAATTAAGTTTAGAAACCCTAGAAAGAACCCCACAAGCTTTAAGAAGTACTTAAGGCAAAGAAAACACAACAAAAAGGAAGCTGCACATCATAATTAAAGAGATCAAAGTGGAGGCCTCAATAACACTCCAGATTTTCTAGATTTCTAGGTCAAGACAAAAACTCCTTTTCTTTCTTATGTTGATTTGGATTATTAGGATGTTGAACATGATTATGGGTTTCTAAATCCATATTAGGGATTGTTTTTGATCTATTTTGTTAAAGCTTATTATTTTCAAATTCAACAGATATATCAATGCTTTGTGATGTTTGTTATGCTTATACTTGATAATAAAACATGAGATTGAATCAAGTCACATGTGTTAAGGAGTGCAATAGGAGTTGGTAACTTAATAGACCAGCAAATATCATATTAATAAACAACTGAAGAGAGATCTTAATTGTGACTTAATTATCCTTAGGATTGCTTCAAATCTAATTAAATAGTTAAGAGTAGTTTTGTAAATCAAAAGGTTGCAATTATATTATTATGAATTCTAATTGGGATTGCTTGATTAGATCTCAAGCGAGGGTAATCAAAACCTTAGAATATCTAGGATCAAGTATAATTGAATCAACAAGACAAAGGGAAGACAAAACAAGGATAGAATAATTCCTAAGTTTTCATCATTGATTAATTTTATTCTTATTGCTAGTTTCAATTACCAATTGTTTAATGTTATTAATTTATTTTAATTTATGTTAATTTTTTGAATTCATTTCATTCATTCTTTGATTACCTTGGACAAAGCGAATTCGAGTTGTTAGACTAATTAATCCTCATGAAAATGATACCTTTTATATTATGATATACAATTTATATACTTGTAGTATGAAAGTTATTATATAAAATTGTCAACAAGATGTTTCTATGACAAGAAGTCTATTATAGGTTATTCTTTATGTTAGCTTGAAGAGTTGTGTCATTGAAGAGCTCTAAGACATTATTGTGGCAACTTCAACCATAAAGCTAAGATTATAAATTGTGTTTGAAGTAGAAGTTTGTGCTAAGTGGTTAAAGAACTTCATTGGAGGGCTTAAAATAGTTTTTTCAATTTCTATGCCTATTAGAATTCTTTGTGAGAACTCATATTTTGTATTCTTTTCAAAATTATAGAGAACAATGGAGGTGCCAAGTGTGTTGAGCTTAAGAACTTTAAGCTTTGATGATAGGATGATAATAGTGATCTAGAATACGAAGAACAATGGTGGAACCAAGTATGTTGAACTTTTAATGATGGTGATGTAGTTTAAGAGTATATTGTCACCATATACATATTATTTGACCCACTAACAAAAAGGTTTAACATTTGGGTAATGTAAGTATTATCTTCTTCTATGATATTTTGATGTAGCGGGAGTAGTTAGTGACCCTTATATTGTATTTTTATATCATTTGATATATAAGTATTATCTTCTTCTATGATATTTTGATGTAGCGGGAGTAGTTAGTGACCCTTATATTGTATTTTTATATCATTTGATATAGATAAATTTGTGAATTTATACATATTTATTACACTGTAATGTTTGAATTATATGCATGTTGTTATCTCTTTTAAAAAAAGAATAAATGGTATTAATAATAGATATTGAAAGGAGTACAAAATGAGTTTGAGATGTTAGGGGATTACCTATTACAATCCATGTTGTTATCTTATTCTATATATACACATTTGATTCTTTTATCTAGAGACATGTTATGACTTCTTCGTAGAAGTGAATGATATATTTCATAATGGATCTTTATGGTCAATGATTATTTATAGAGCTAACCATTTTTTGTCGATTGATTTTTATATGAAGTTGATCCAATTTAGGGATTATTAGTCATTTTTTTATATCGAAGTTTTAGTTTTAGATGGAACTAATATTGTTATGCATGATTATAATTTTTATGGGCCACACGATACTAATTCTATGCCAAAGAGTTAAGTAGACAAGTTGTTTAGAGTTGTATGTTGATCATGACATATTAACTATGACCATCTCAAAATTATGTACAAGTGAAATTAAATTAACATCTTTAACAATCCAATTTAAAATAAAATGAGAGATAAAAAAGAATTAAGTTATCTTTTTTATAATCTCAGGTTTTGTAATAGGTGGTATTCCTTATACTTTTATTAGTTATGTATGAATTCATTTAAAATGTTGTTAAATAATCCTGGAATTTGTACAAAAGCTTCTACTAAATTACAGAACTCAGCGGTAGAAAAGAAAATGTTCCCGAAGACCATCGACGCTTGTTGGCTCAACTTGACCTGACTTTGAAGACCGTGTCACGTGCAAAGCTGCCGTATGCAAGAATATTTACTGCCAATTTAAGTAATCATTGCCCTCAAATAATTTTTTAATTTTTCTCTGGCCAACCATTTCAGATAAAACTTGAGCGATTCGTACCTCTGTCCGTCTCTTGCTCCTTAGAACTGACTTGCCAATTTACATCAATGACCTTGGTTGCTATTGAAGCTGGCTCAGTAACCAATTAATGGTTATCGCTGACAAGCGAAGCTAGTCAAGGAAGCATAATTATTGACTAGAACATAGCGTAAGCTCCAAGAGTAAAGGCAAACAAGTAGATTTTTGCCATTTGTTTTGGGGTTTTGGATTAACACTAATAGTCTTGAAAGATGAAGAAAGAGTAAGCGAGTACTACAACCCACACTCAGGTTTGAACTTTTAACAAGGAAGCCAATTTTTTAGTTACAAGGCTCAAATAAATGTCATTCTGTGTTCTCTTTGTAAATGGAAAGATGCTGTGCTCATTTTGCTCTGCGAAATCTGCCAACCACATAGACCCTCTCGCTCTCTCTCTCTCTCTCCCCTTCTGTGGGTGGCTCTGAATCTTATGCAGAGATTAAAAAAGATCACGAATAGCATCAATGAGTGAAGTTTGTTTGTGCCTGTGTTGGGGACCTTGAGAGGGACGAATGAGTCTGTTATTAGACCTTACAACTGCGGCACTGAAAAACATGGCGCTTTACCTTCGTATTTATACCACTACATCGTACCTTTCTCCCTTTCTCCCTCATCTCTTCCGTTCCTACCTAATGGTATTTGAAAGTCTAGGACATAAATTTCGTCAGTATTCTTCTTTAATGCTGGCGAGAGAGGTCACGGTCACCTTCATTTTCCCTCCCCTCGGTTTTCCCAACATATCCACATAGTCCAAACACAAAATCCAAAACTGCCAACGTATAGAGAAAGAAAGACGCGAGTGTTTCTGTACGTATTCAATGAAATAGTCTCAGTGCAGGAAAACCTAATGATTCACACCCGTTATTCAAAGGATTTATTGTAAAGAAATAAGATTTCTACAAGGTCGTAGTTACAAGTACCATTCATCGAAATTTATATTGCTACATTAACAAAGTCATGATTCTGATAGCTTCCTAAAAAAATATACTGCGTAATCACAGTAGTCTGATGAGAAAAACAGCTCAGAACCCATCTAAACCAACTTGAGCTAACCACAATTCTTAACAAACAATCGAAGATAGAGAAACGAAGCTGTCAAACTGGAACAGTGGGAGCTACGGAATGGCGTTAAAACTTGGACATATTTGCTAGATAATTTCCATTATCGTTGTCTTGTTCACCTTCTGTAACAGCTGACGACAGGTAACTCAACACTAGAGAGTTTTCTTCACGAGGTGTTCTTGCTTGGAATTGTTGTTTACAAGCGTGGCAGGTGATTTCCAGAACAGTAGAGTGTATTCGTTTTATCGCAAGTTCCTTGAGAACTTTTGCCTTATCTAACTCAACTTGAGCTTGTTGCCTAATCCTCTTGGCATTGGCAAATTCTTGTTCAGCCAATTCAATCTGCCTTTTTGCTTGCTTTCTTGCCTCTTCAGCATAAGCTTTCTCTTCCTTGGCCAATGTTAACAGTTCTCGTGCTTGCTCGATAATCCTTGGTTCGGCCAAGTTTTTCTCACTTTTATAGTCACTCTCCCTTGGGGAGATTTTTCCTGCAGCTTCTTGGTTTGTAGAAATTATGTTCGAATCATGTCTGTCGCTGAAGTCGATCGACGACCACCCAATTGAGAGATGTAGATGAGCTTGATGCTCACCATCTCTCTTGGCCGCATATGAGGCCTCATGGGGTTTTGAGGTGGTTGAGAGTTGAAGGTCCAAATTGTACGGTGCAGTTCTTGAGGAGTTTTTGTTATCAGGAGCGGGTGTAGTATATGTCAAGAACATGGCATCAGCAGTTGGTCTTGAAATTATGAGAGGAGGCCACGGATTGTTGCTGATATTGGTTTCACTTGAAGGGCTTGGACTGGAAGCAGTTCTCGATAAGCATGCAGGCGGGAGCAAACGTGACTCAGATCGGAGACGCCCCATATTGCAAGCATCTTGGTGTTCGATGAAGCTCTCAACTCTACAGGAAAACCAAAGTATATATTGAATACAAGAAAACTGTTGAATCAGATGTCGCGCGCAACTAAGTAGCATGAAGGAAGAAGATCAACGTAAGGGTTGATCTTGGTGGACTCTTTATGGATTAGAATGATAGGAAGAAACAAAGAAGTGAGGACATTACGTCATAAGCTCATTGTAGAAAAAAAAAAGTGAAGCATTTAAATTTCAGATTAACTAAAGCTTTGTAATCCAATTGGATTGAGTAGAAACAGATGGACTATATAATAATGAAACTATCGAGTATCCACAGGAAGAAAAAAATAAAAGAAAGAAGGTGTTTTGGGTTTGAGAGGCTAAAAATATATGAAACGAACAACAAGAAACAAATTTTGGGAATCGTGTGCAACAACTGTCAATAAACAGTTCTCTTAAACCTCCATGGGTCAAATGCTAAAAAATATTTTATTCTTCTTCTAACTTTTTTGTAACACGAGTTGTAGGGAGGGAATCAAGAACCAGGAAAAAAAAAAAGGCTTTAAGTTATCAAAACATATATAACCTTTCGGAATGAAACGAAATGTGAAAATAAGATGAAAATTTGTTGAAGTGCAGCACAACCTCAGACATCCACTTAGAGTTCAATATAGATAGATCTGTATATCTATGAACAAAAGGGTGATCGATGGATAAAATTTAAGAAGGTAGAAAAGAAAGGAGGGGGTTTAATAGGACAGAGGAAGAACCTTGAGAAAACACGGCCACAATCGCAGGAATGGCCCCTAGTACCACAGGTTTTGAGATGAGCTTTATAATCGGATTGAACAGCATAGCCTTTAGAGCATTTCTCGCAGACCCATTGTTTGTGATTGCTGTGTTTCCTTCTGAAGTGCTTCTTTATCCCCACAAGATCGCCGAGAGCGTGACAAGGGTCATGATGCAAGCAAGTAGGCTCTGGGCACACGAACACACGCTTCCTCACCACAGGAGTCTCTCGCTTCAGTAGCTTCCATGGAACTTTGTGCCGTCGCCGGTGCATCTGCAAGTTCTGATCTCTCTGAAACCCTTGGTTGCAGATCTCACACACGTACTGATCTGATTCCAGCAAGGTTTTCGGTGATAGAGACACAACTTCCGCATCTGGATCTGCCATAAAACAATTACGCCAACAGAAACATGATTATGTAGGGCTAGCTAAAGGTAATTTATGTAAGTGGTCACGTAAACGCATACCTGGAGTACCTGCGGGCCTTCTCTTCCTCTTATTCTTGTTGTTACTCCCATTCGCTAACCAAGAAAATAGCTCAGAAGAAGAAGAAGGAGCTGAAGAAAAGTTATTGGCTAACATGGGTTTTGATACTTTGGCTTTTGCTCGCTTGATTATATTCTCTCCTCTATATATTAGTCTACAATGAAAAAAAAACCGCCTATAGTATGTAACTAGCTCTACGCTTTGCTTGTAATTTGCCGCTTTCTCTCTTTCTTTCACAATCTGGGAAGTTGAAACTAGCTGGGGTCGGGTCTTGGAAAAGATAGGTAGGGGAAAAGCTGGGCATAGAAGACAGGATGATGAAATAGAGAAGAAAAAGGTCTTCTCTTTTCTCTCCTTCCGTCTATATCAGCTTTCTTTAGGCTTTAAAAAGATAAGCTTTTTCTATCGGCAGCTTTATCTTTCTTGTAAGTCTCTTCTTCTTCTTCTTCTTCTTCAAGTATTTATTTGTGGACTCAGCTTTAAAAACTTCTTCAAAAGTAGGGCAGAGAACAGAGAGAGACCACACAGAACCAATCACTTCGAATCGAAACTTGAGAGTTGATACCGCGATCAGAAAATATAGGCCAGATAAGAAAAAACATATCTACGTAAAAACAAAAGGCTCGTAATTTAACTGTCTCTGTAAAAACCAAAAAGAAAAATAAAATAGAGAACAAGCCTTTGCATGCATAACCACAAGCCATGTGCCTAAACATACGTAGCCCCTCCTTTTTACTCCCATTAACTAGTTCTACATATTAATTGACTTCTTTTTCGTTTTTAACCGAGAATCTGATGTGGATTAATGTAATTGTTTTTATAGGTGACTTTGTCTCCCATCTATATTTCAATAAGATGTTTATGTATCAGGGGAAAGTTTTATATATAGTACCTGTAGCCAGTAAAATATTGAAATTTTGCCAGCGTTATTCATAATTAACTAATATCTAAGTAAGGCTAAGTGTTATATCAGGTACCTTAAGCAGAAATTCGAAATTGAGGTTATCAGAATTAGAGTAAAAAGAAGCAAAGCATGTGGGGCTTGATATATCCCGAATTGAGGATCCAAAGATTATGAACAGTGACGGAGCCAGAAATTTAATATAGGAGGGCCCGAATATTAATTTTTTTAAATTTTAGGGGGCCCAATGCACCACTGACCCTTAAATAATTCCGTCCTTTTATATATT
>JAOSBL010000007.1:9840996-9852769 GCA_027568915.1 Erythroxylum roraimae
TCACTTAGCTTCCTTCGCTGCGCAGGGACTGCATACCCTTCAGGCGCCACCACTAAGCATTTTGGAGGCTCTTTCCCAAGACCGAACTGGCATTCTCTATCCTCGGACCCTTCATAAGGGTTTAAGTGCAACGCGATAGTCGTTTCTTTTGTTTTCTTTCCTTGTAACAAAAAAAAAAAGCCTTTCATTGATTCATGTCTTGTCACAAACGTCAAGTCTTTTATAAAGAGTGTATCATTAAATGTCGCTTAGCCTAAAAGGACATACAAAGGTACATCCTCTTTTCTATTTTTAATTTGTTTAATTGTTTCTGCTCTTTGGATCTGATTTTATTTAGATCCTTTTATTTATTTGGTGGAGATGGGATCTGGGCTGTTTTTTTTCCTTTTATGTTGAAGTTTGATGGCCAAATTAATTACACTCCTCCACTCCATTCCCTAATTTTGGCTCCATCTTTACGAAAAGTTTTTTTGATTAAGTTAAAATGTCCTTTCTATTGTTTCCTACATAGTCTTTAAACCATTAAATGGTGCTTTTACATTAGAGATGTCTTAAGTAGAGGCCACAGATAAGCCTAGGTCATTAACACCTTGAGGTTTCAACAACTTACTTAGTTATTTACATCAATGTTTTGAAATTAAGGAGTATAAAAGAGAGAAACATAGAGGAAATAGCAAGAAGGAGAGGCACATGACATAGAGAAATTAGGACACCCTAATTAAAAATTATGAATTTAATTTTTTAGAGACCACATTAATTGTGACCCTTTAATTAAAAAAAATAACCAAGTTAGTAAAATTAACATAACCCTAATTTTTCAATCAATCTAAGGATCATTTAAAATGTTTTTAAAATTTAGGGTATTTTTATACATTGTCAAACAATAAGGTTTAATTTCAAATTCCATCTAATCATTAAAGGGAAAAATGTACCTTTATCATTATCATTTTCTTTCTCCCCATTCCTTTATGTAAGGATATTAAATTTATAGGATCTTATTGTATATGAATCTTTATAAGCTCGTAGATCCTATCAATGAAACACTTTACATTTGGACTTAAAAATGTCTCTTTACATAATGGTTTAGTGAAAATGTTGTCTAGTTGATTTAAGTTCTCGACAAACTTAAGTTTAATATCACCATTTGAGAATAATCCTTAATAAATTGATACTTGATTTCTAAGTGTTCCATCCTATATTTTGAGTAGAATTTTTCATGTGTGTTATCACACCTAATGAGGATTTTGTTTAAGTTAAGGATAAATTCTACAAGTTGATGCCAACTTAAAAAAATGGGTATAATAATTATGTCATTACTTTTTTTTCCTCAAAGGTAAATAAAGATATAGAATTTTGATTTTTTAAAACAAAAACTATGATAGTAAATCATGTTAAAGAATTTTTACTAAATAAATTTGCATTACATGTCCTTTTCAATGAGTAAAGAGAAATCCATGTGTAGCCACTTTTGTTGAATGTGAATAATACATCAAAATACATTGATCTTTAATTGAATTTCTAAAAGGAATCATCAAGAATCTCAATTCAACCTTTTTTGTACAAGTTCACAGAATCCAACACTTAGAATAAACTCTCTAATAGCTCAAATTATATACATATTGTAAAATAATTTTTCTTGTTTCCTCACATTTTTCTTTGTCTTATAAATAGATTCAGGAATCTCTCATTAGCTCAAGCAATCGTTACACATTTTACATATGATTGATTTGCTTTCAATCTCTCAACTACTCATTTGTTTGGGTGCTCGTGCACATTTTGCATATAACTAGTTCACTTCTAGTCGTTCTTCATGATTATTGCCCAACCACTATACATGATTAGTGCTTAACTACACTACAAGTCAACTAAATTCATGTACTTTTCTTTTTTGATATTTTAACAATGACAATATGTTTAAAATCGATATACTTCATTATTATGCTTAAATCGACTTGATTACTTCATTTCTCTTATATTTACTTAACTTAAACACATTACATTATTTAAAATTTTTATTTAAAGTTTTTCGAACATTTCGTCTAGTTTTAACTCTAATTTTCTTCTAAATTCTGCATACAAAATTCTTTTAATGTAAGCTTTTAAGTGAATGCACTATAATTTTACTTTGAAAATCATAACATTAAAAAACCATTATACTATATTGTTTACAATTATCTTAATAGAAACTTGACATTAGCCTTAAATCAACAAAATTATTAAGAAGAGTTGCTAGGAGACTATTAATATGCTCTGCACACTTTACGTATAATAAATTGTTAATTTATCAAAAATGGGTTAAAATTAAGTTTAAGAGTTTTTAGATATAAGATTTCAATTATTAAGGTAATTATAAAAAATAAAATTTTTATTAGAAATGAAGTTAATGAAAGTTAAATTTAAAACTTTTTAGTTAGTAAGACTCTAAAATATATTAATAAATAATTGAACTCATAGTTTAAACTATTAGGAAAAGTTTGGAATATACTTCAAAAACTATTCTACAAAAACTAATTTTAAAAACTAGGCTAATCATTATTTATAATAACAAGAAGTGTAAGAAATAAAAGAGCCATTAGCATAATATTTGGAAAAGACCAAGAAAACTTAAAATAAAAATCTAGAAATAAAAATTTCAATAAAATAAAATAATGATATAAAGGTAATATTAATATAAAATATAAATGATACTTAATAGATCATTAGCGTATTTGAAGAAGTAATTTTGAAATTCTAGTTTATAAATTGAATATGTTAGGACTTAAGAGGTATATTATTGGAGAAAATTTTGTTAAATGAAAATTTTTAGTTTAGATTTATTTTTATATCTATACCCTCTTCAATGTTGATAACGAATAGACTTACTTGATGAGTTTAGGATGAGCTCTTTTGATTTTTCACTGTTAATAATCAGTTAACAAATTGACATTATCTATAAATATAAGATAATTTTTATTTAAAAGATTTGATGATGGTCTTCAGAAAACACTAAACATTATTAAATGATTTATTCTGTGAGAAACAATTTTTTTAAGAGTCCTTTAACTATTGGTTTATAATCAAATCCAAGTAAGTGATGTCATTTAAATTAATGATTAATATGTTTGAAAGATCTTATAGTTTATTTATATGTTAGACAATATTTCTTATAGTGGTATTAGAGCTTGTTTTATATGTATCTTAATGATAAATTTTTTCTTGATAAAATTGAAATTGTATTTTATTTGAATTCATAATTGATCTTTAGTAGAATTTAGAATATCACCATTATTAGTATATTCTATGTATGAATTATGTGAATTAGGGTTATACATTATCATTCTGAATTGTGTGAATTATGATATACATTATCATTTTAATCTTCGGTATGTTATCATATGTTTTACTTGTATGACATATTATGTTATTGTGAATATCCTTATCTTGTTGAGTAGTTTGAAAGAACATGTTAGAGATTAAAAAAAACATTTTTCATTATGGATGAGGATATTGTTGTTCCTTATTTAAGGGATGTTTTAAAATAAATTCGATCCCTACATAAAAACAGACACTGTATAAATGGAATTTTAGAAATGTCACTATTTAGCATATATCCACAAATTTACAACCATTTGTAATAATTTTTTTGTGATTTTATACAGTTAAAATCCAAACAACACTTATCGAAATGGGAAAATCAAAACACTAGTAGTAAAAATGAAAGTTAAAAGCATTACAAAATCATTGTGATTTTGAAAACATAGAATATTCAATAACCCAAAATGCATCGTCGGTATGAGTGGAGCAACTAAGCACCAGTAACTAAGCAATAGTGAGTAACAATTAATGACATCATCCTTGTTGTCACTGCTTCCTTTGATGACATTTTGTTGCTTGAACTAGACCATACTGCCGCTGCCATCTCTTGGGAAGGGATGGGACGAGCCGCAACTACTCCTTCCTCCGATGGTTAATTAATTATTGCATGTATGTTTCAGCTTAACAATGTGTTAGTTGGTTACTTTTTTTTAAGTGTTATGTAGGCTTGAGCATGCTATTGAGCTTTAATTTGTATTTAAGGTGCTTTGATATATTTGTTAGTGTTTGAGAGAAGGTATTGAAGAATGAAGGAGATTTGGAGGAAGCTCTAAAGAAGACCTATGAGGGCTACGATAGTGATAGAATTTTTGTAAGGATGCCATGATCGTGGGCTGGTCTACTATGATCATAACAAAGAGCATTTTAACAAGCCATGATTGTGGCCTGCATGATAGCATAGGTAGACTGGCTTCTAAAACTAAAATTTTTGAGGACATTTCAAACTTTTAGGGCTTGGGTAAAACCGAAGCTTTACCCTAAATATAAAATACTAAAAAAAGAAAAGAGAAGAACCTAATTTTCTTGTGCCTCTATTTGCTACATTGGGAAAGATCCAAGGAAGGAGAAGAATGTTTTACCCTAAATAGAAAAATATTGAAAAAAGAAAAGAGGAGAACCTAATTTTCGTGTGCCTCCATTTGCTACATTGGGAAAGATCCATGGAAGGAGAAGAAGAGGAGAGAAGAGGAGAAAGGAACAAGGAAGAAGAAGGGTTGTTGTTGCTGCTATCTTCCCAATCCATCCCACCTTCCAAGTGATATTTCATTTCATCTTTATTATTCCTTCTTTGAATGTATGAGATGGATTTGATAGTGATGGATTTGGGTTTGATGATGATGTTCTAAACTCTTTAGGGATTTATTCTTAAATCAATGTTAATGTGATTTCTTTTGATGTTAATACATTGGGTATTGTGATTATTTGTTGTATTTGCATGCTTTGGTTACAAATCAAGAGAGTGAACCAATAGCAAAATGATTATATTGGGTAATGATAGTTAAACAATCTAATAGATCACACAAATAATCAAATGTAATTTATACGAAGAGAGATATCATGTGAGGACCTAATAGTTGATTAGAGAGCTTAAGAACTAATTGAATGTGTAGGCTGTTGTTAATTGAGAGATTGAAAATTCCATAATACAATTAGGGTTATGATTTAGGATTTAATGGTTATAACTCGAGAGAGACTAATCTACCCTTTGAAAGTCTAGGACCACCGTATTAACTCAAAAGTAATCATGTTAGCATTTGAGGATAAATCCCTCCTCTCATAATTGGCTAATCTTCCTTGTGTGATTTTTTATTGTTCATTGCTGGTGCTTAATTTTGATTTCTTTGTTTTTATTTTACAATTTCATTTCAGTCAATCCAATTCGCTTCTTTACTTTTCTGTTTAGTTATCCTTTAGGCCTTAGACAACTTAAAATTCAATTAATTCACCAACTCCTCGAGGGATCGACACCTCATATACTACACTTACAACCCATGAACTCATGGTATTTTGAGGGATAAGAAATTGTAAAGCTTGCTTACTCGATTAGGTACCATGGTTCCCTCTGTCATCACTGACTAGGAAGGAAGCTTCCCTGCTACGTCTACCATTAACGCCTGGAAAGGAAGCTTCCCTGCTCTATTTGCTGCTTCTACTTCCTCTGGTAACATTTGTTTTTTTAGTTGCTAAGATTGAAAGAGGCAATGGGAGAAAATGTTATGCATTTAGTTTTCTTTTCAATTTTAAACTATAGATTGGGCTTTCTTTAGACCAATTTAAATAGGCTCGTAAGGTTCACTTAAAGGTTAGTAAATATGGTCCAAATGGGACAATCTTTAGCTTAACATACAAAAATATGCTCTTACATATGTCTATGGACCTAAAACAAAACATGAATAGACTAAGCGTAGTATTTTTAGGCTATCTTAGGAAAACAAAAAGATTATAGGCCAAAATTTTAGGCTATAAGTATATATATATTACATATTAGATAATATGGTAAATGATATTATGAATTTAATGATACTCAGTAATAAGTTTCTAAGTGAATTATAGCATTAAAATTAATGTTCAATATTAATTAGAAATAAGTTTATAATTAAATTTAAATTTGTAAGTTCATAAGTTGAATAATAATTTAAAATGAGTTTCCAATTAAACATTATATCTAATAATTTAAAATAAATTTCTAATTAAAATAAAACTAAATAAATTAACATTGTTAGTGTAGTGAGAATTAAAAATAAGTTTATAATTTAAAATTTAAATAGATTAGTTCCATAATAGTTAGAAATATGTTTCTAATTAAAATGAAATAACTATGATTTAAATATGATTTGTTCATATTGCATTGAAATTGTGATTTTAAGAAAATTATAGTGATCATAGTTTCATTTTGAGCATGAGTTCATTTATTCATTTGATGATTTCTGGTAATATGATCAGCTTCTAATTCCTCAAAATGTGTTTTCAAGAAAATGTCGATCATGCAAAGGACAACTAAATTTATATGAATTGCGACACAAATGAGACGACTCATTATTATATTAGTGCAATTACTCTGAATGCAATATCTTCTTAGAGACAATATGATACATCATGTTTTTGCAGTTAATCACTTAATGTAAGAGCTACTAGGAAGTGAACTATTAAGTATGCTTTGAAACCTAAAATGGCCTGAGATGAAATCATATAAATTGTGGGTGATAAACTTTATGAGAGAAGTTCCACAAAATAATTTATTTGGGCTGTATCTGACCAATGATTTGGGCTATATTTGACCAATCTTCCACTCCAAAATAATTATAATAATAGCATATCAAGTTTCTATAACTTTATCACATGAATTCATTGACTCTATTCCATAATAGAGTTCATTATTATGTATTGAACATAGTTGTTGTAATGACCCCCATAAATTGGTTTGCAATTCATTTCCACTATAGCTATTGTATCAAAGAATATTGTTGTTAAACTTAATAAAGGTGGGAAATTAAATGGCAACAATTATGAGATTTGGAACAGGAAAATCCAATATTTACTAGAAGAGTAAGAGGCTCTTAAAGCATTAAACATATCCATGGATGTTCCTAGGGAAGGACAAACAACCCAATATAAAAGGGACTATAATGCTTATGAAACTTGGAAGAAAAAGAAGTCATTGGCTCACATTACATTACCAAGCAATATGGATGATGATATCATACGAGAATTCTGAAACCAAGACACTACTAAAGGCATGTGGTCAACTTTAGCTGCACATTTTAGAGGCACCTTAACAAGCAAAGCAAGGTCACTCACTATTATGTTTAACACATATAAGAAATGGCTGGATCACACAATGCAAAAGAATTTGATTTATATATTAAATATGATAAGTGAGTTTCTTAACATTGGCCCTGAATTACTAGATGAGCAACAAGTACAAACTATGATCTAGTCATTACCTCAGAGTTGGGAGCATATGTAGATGCATCTAACTCATAATGAGAGTCTTAAGACAATTGAAGATGTTCTAAGGCATCTAATACTAGAAGAAGAATGTTTTGAAGCCTTAAAGATGTCTTCAAAGGTATATGCAGTTGGTTTTAGCTTACATGGAGTTATAAAACAGAAGCATATGTACCATGGTGGATCAAAATAGAAAAAGGGTAAAAAACATGCCGACAATATTTAGGAATCAAATAAGGAAAAATAGAACCAGGATGGATAAGGAAAACTTCCTTTCAAGAAGTTGAACATAAACAAAATGTCAACTGCTTTAATTGTGGCAATAAGGGTAACTTTGTTCATGATTGCAACAAGCCCAAAAAGGTACAATCTTATTATACATACATTTGTTCTATGAATATCTCACGTTCTATTTTAATAACTAAATCAAATCGTTTATGGATTATAGGTTCGAGAGCAACCAACCATGTAGCAAAGGATAAAGATTCCTTTATGAAAATTTAAAAAAGCCTACATAGAACAGATAGATTTATGTAGGAAACAATTCAATGGTTGTTGTACAAGGAATTGGAACCTATAACTTAGAGATGCATAGTGGTCGATCATTGGTCCTACATAAAGTATTGTATGCTCTAAAGGTTTTCATAAAATTTGATATTTGTGTTGGTTTTAATAAGTCTTAATTTTAATGTAAATTTCCATAGTGGTGGTATGAATTTATATCTTAGACATGGTTGTATGTTAGATGGTTTTTATTGTTTTGTATTTTTTATTCAATTAATAATACAAGTTAGTATTTGCTTACATCATCTAGTAATTCCAATACTGATGCAATTTCGTAGCATTCTAGATTGTCACATTTGTCAAAATTGAATAAGTTGATTAGGTAAAGAACACGTTTTAAGTAATTTACATCAAGTGGATGTAGCTATTTTTGAACATTGTCTAACAGGTAAAATGTGGAAAGGGAACACGAACTTCTTATCCATTACAATTGATTCATTCAGACATTTGTACTCTAATGAATGTAAGTGCATAATATGGGGCTGCGTTTTTCATCACTTTTATAGATGACTATAGTCGATATGGTCATGTCTATTTGATTTATCACAAATCAGAATCATTTGTTTTTTTTAATAAAATATATGAATTTAGTCAAGAATCAATTCGACAATAAAATAAAAGTATTAAGAATTTATCAAGGACAAGAATACTTGTTTGATAAAGGGTAGGAAGATCAAAACCATGAGGGGTTTGGAGCCCAAAGCGGACAATATCTGTGGGCGGGTGGTCTGGGCTATTACGAGTGGTATCAGAGTCAGTTCCCAACCCGATGTGCCATCATAGGATGCTGGGCTCTAAGGAGGGGTGAATGATGAGATCCCATATCGGCTAGAGAGGGGAACGAAGTATGCCCTATAAGGGTATGGATACCTCTCCACCATAGATGTATCTTCCTAAGGGTGGGAAGAGCAAAATCGTGAGGGGCTTGGAGCTTAAAGTGGACAAATAGTATCAGAGCTGGTACCCGAACCATTGTGCCAGCTAGGTTGGGCCCTAAAAGGGTTAGGCACTAAGAGGGGTGGAGAGTGTGAGATCCCACATTGGTTGGAGAGGAGAACAAAGTATGCCTTATAAGGGTATAGATACCTCTCCCCCACTAGACGCGTCTTCCCTAGTGTGGGAAGAGCAAAACCATAAGGGGCTTGAAGCCCAAAGCAGACAATATCTATGGGAGGGTAGTCTGGGCTGCTACATTAGTAATTAGTATGCTTGAAATAATTAGAATATGATGAGTGCTAAGTTCTTAATTTATTATTTAGTTATTTTCTAATGCTTATTGATTAATGTTTATTTTTCGTTTGAGATACTTATTTTGGTTTAGGTGCAAGTTAGAGGAAAAAGAACCAAAATAAGCTAAATTCATAGTTTGGCTAGTTTTACAATTATTCAATCTTGTTTGTTTGCCTTTATGGATCAAAATGGGATGAGTTACAGTGAAATAGGGATAGAAAATGGAAGATTTTGAGTTATTTTAGAGGAACATACCTGTGTAAAGAAGTACATGCCCATATATCTGACTTATACGATTATGTGAGGGACCATAGAAGTCATTGTAAACATGAACATACACACCCATATAAGTTACTTACAAAATAATGTATACTTCCTATGTAACTCTTAAAAAATGTGTGTCTTCACTTTACGAAGAATTAAAGTAAGGTTAAGGGACATAGTCACTTATACGACCATATGGCTAACTATCTCCACTATATGATATCTAATTATGAAGTAAAAAAGGAAATTATGAGGCTACTTAAAGGGGATCTATAGGAGGGACATTTTTTAGGAACCTATTCTTCTCATTAAGTGTGTGCTTTGAAGAATTATAAGTGTTTGATTCTCTTCCTTCCAGTTAAAAGGGCTTATTAGGGCCTAATAACATGTTTGGGCATTGATTTATTCTAATAACATTATTCCTATCTCTCTTTTGAAATTGATTGTGTTATTTTGTATATAAAGTTATATGATTTATATATGAACAATTTAGATAAGGCTTGATAGATCATTCATGTATAGATTTGTGACCAAAATTTTAATTACAATGCAAATTTATTGTTAATATAATTTATGTGTAATAACCGATTTTTCCATACTAAGGGTTAGGCCCTTAGAATTTTTCATATGAGTCATATCATTGAGAGTTCATGAAATGCATTTCATTCATATGCATATCATTATCATACACATATGAATTATGAATTAGTACACGTTGCAAAGATAGTATATGCACTCAATTGACATATTTTGGGGTATGAAAGGTTTAAAATGATTATGATGTGAATTGTGTATTGTTTATGTCTTGAATTTTGGTTTGATTGATTATAAGTAGTAAATTTGGAATTTATTGTTGCAATTGGAAAATTGATGAATTAAAATGTACATTTAGACTAGGAAAAATGCCAAGTGGCAAGACAAGTTGACAGAAAATTTAGGTTAACTAGGCCTATGAAGTAATGACATATGGAATTAGTAATAAAGTGACAAATGGCTTAGATAAATGAGTGAAAAATGGTGGTATAATTGGGTGACAAATGGCTTAGGAAACTATGTGACAAATGGACCAAATATCAAGTGACATTTGGTGGTTGGAGTAGAAGACATGTAACATGCCTCTTTACTTGACAAGTGTTTGGACAAGTGTCTCCATACTTGCCACACACCTACACCCCTCGATCTCCACAGTTGAATGACCATTTTCTCTCTTGTTTTGTTACATTCTATCTTCCTCTTCCTTCTCACCACTGACTCACACACTCAACCCTCATAACTATGAGTTTTTAGTCCAAAATTCTGCTGTCTTCATCTTGTTGTTGAAACCCCTTCCTCTTTCCATCTTGTTTTTACAGTTATGCTTGCAAGCTAGGTGGGCTAGGATAGCTTGTTACTTGTGGTGAAATTGGATCTAAACAAGTAAGTAAAAGATTGTTCTTTATGGCATGTTATAATAGAGAGTTTATGATGAATGGATTGGGATAGAATGTATATAATGTTGATGGTGAAGTGTGCTGGGAAAATGATGCATGAATTAGATACTTTCATGTTTTGTTTTTAATGTATAAAAACTGTAGGTTATAGGTTGTTTCAAGGTTGAATTGGATTAGGATTTGAGGTATAATGAAGGTGAATTTATGTTAAAGAAAGGTGCTAATATAGTGATCTTGAAATGGGAAAGAACTAGGACTACATATATGATCAAATAAACGATAGTTTCTGTTTTGATTTTGATGTATGAAAGACCATAAATTGTGAGCTACCAAATGATTTGAATTGGAATTGGATATGGAATTGATGAGGAAATGACATATAATTAAAGTATAATTGAGGTATAAGTAATGGACTATGATGAAGATGTACCGTGGGAGCTACATTAGCTCCTTCCCATGATCGTGGGAAATGCATGGAAGTGAGAAAAGTTCGGTTTTATATGATATTTAAACCATATAAGGAAAAGTTACTTTACTTAGATGCAATTGGACATGATTGGGCTTGAAATGAACCTAGATAGTTGGTTGATTAATTGATTAAGTGTTCAAGGAATGGATTGTTTGATATTAATGTATATGAGTTTGGAAAGTATGAGTTGTTAATGGTATAAAGATGTTCTTATGAATGCATATATGATTCAAAGGATGTAGGTAATGAATTAGGTATAATTGAATGAGAATTGGGAAATTGTGTGAATATATAATGCTAGGAATTTGATCGCGGCTCGTCGTTCGATTCTAGAATCGATCCTTGGAAACCGGTCAAAATAATAAATACCAAGGATTGCAGTATAGGATGCAACCTCGGGTCGTCTCTCTAAATTGGAACCTAATGAAATGGACTTAAGCTAGCCTATATGTCATAAAGCGCAAGTGAAATTAACAAAGAAACAGGGGGGTTTTGATTTTTGAAAATAAAAAAA
>JAOSBL010000007.1:9902887-9915455 GCA_027568915.1 Erythroxylum roraimae
GTTCCAAAAAGTGAGACGACCCGAGGTTCAGCTTATACTGCAATCTTGGAATTAATTATTTTTGACCGGTTTCCAAGATCGATCTTAGGATTGAACAACGAGCCGCGATCATTACCAGAGCTTGTTGTTAATCTACGACAAGTAGTTCAAAGAGACGTTTGGAGAAAACAATTCGATGAAATATGTTGGATTGAGTGTAAGCCAAGATAGAACCAAAGAACCCGGTCCTTAACTAATTCATCAATTTCATTATTTTCAATGTTTTCTTTAATTTGTTTTCATTGGCTTAGTTTCATTTTTATTTTCTTATTTCAAACCAAACAAAACTCTCCATAACCTAAAAAAACTATTTTTGGAAAATGCTAGCCGAACACTCTTTGTGGGATCGACCTAGACTCACCACTACTATAGTTGTAGGTCTAGTTATTTTTAGTAGTGTTATGACGGGATACATCAATTTTGGCGTTGTCACTGGGGAGTGTAGTGTCTTAGTTTTTGTTCTTGATTTTAATTGTTTCTTATACATATTTTTTTGTAATTAGTTTCTTTTCAGTTATTTCTTAATATTTTTATTTATTGTTTAGTGTTTACGAAAAAAATTCACAGACGGAAGTAGTTTTTTCCACAACTCTTATTCCCAATCCTATAGCTCATATTGGAATGATCATACTAATTTAGTTATGGATGGGATAACCAACAGATTTACTTCCATGATAGTTTGCAGGATGCACAATAATTCCCATATAAACTATAAGCTTCTTATTATGACTCAAGTCCATCTATAGAAGAACTAGTTAATGTTGTCGCCACTAACACTTTACAATTTCAGCAGAAGGGAAGACAATTTTGGTCTAGCTTCCAAGATTTGCAGTGGCAGCAAAACTCAGGTACATTTTTAGAAGAATCAGTTAATGTTGTTGCTTTTAATGCTTTGCGATTATAGCAATTTTAGGAGGACATGATACAATTCCATCAAGATACAACGTCTAAACTCTATAACTTGGCAAGCTAGGTGGGTCAGATGGAAGAAGCTATAAACCACCTAACATCATAAAGTGAAAAGGCACAACTATCTTAACTTAAGGTGTAATTAAGGGAAATTAGTATAGAGGCCTTATAGAGTGAAGAGGAGCTTAAGAATCTTGAGAATACTGCTCAAGGAATTTCTTGTTTCGAAGACATGGAGAAGGATCTTTAAGCAGAAGAGGATACATCTTTTAGCTCGAAAGTAAATGCTGAGTTCCTAATTATTGTTGAGATTGACTCTTTGCCTTTACCTAGTAAGTTAAAGATATTGAACGAGGAAGAAAAAGGTGAAGAGACATTCAAAATATTCCAAGAGTGCAGGAACTCGTAGAGATTAAGAGTCAAAAGATAGGGAAGATGCTGAATGTGAATGATTATCTACTAAGGTCCTATCCTAAACAGCCTCATATGGAGTTAGCTCAAACAATGATACTTGAAGACCATAATTTTGTTATGTGAGAAGAAAGTATAGAGCTTAGCCAGCGATACTAAGCAAAGGCTCTTCTTAGGTGGTAACCTAAGGGAAGTTAATTTCATTACCTTTACATTTTCACATTTCATTCTTATATGTATTTGTGTTTTAAAGTTTGTTTGTAGTTACTTTTTTTTTAATCTTCAACAAAATGAGAGAGAGAATAAAACAAAAAAACACACATTTTCTCCTTTTTTGTTGCTTCTAGGATTATATAGTCATGATTAGAGTATGAATTGAATAGAAGAATTCATAACAACTTTAGTATGCACTCTTTCTCTTATGATTGGTCAATGTGCATTATGTTTAGAAGAGTAGTGACTAGTGGTAGAAAAAAGTCTGTGAGATTTTGAGTATTATTAGACTGACACATTCATATTAGTCTCATTGTCTTTGTTTATTTGTGACCTTCATGACATGCACATCATGACTTTGCCTTGATTTTCTATTTAAGAACATATTTTATCACATGCATTAACATGAAAATGATATAGGCATTTTTTTTCATAAGCTAGATTAGCTAAATAGCCTACCCATTTATATGAAATTTCCTTTGTTAAACCCTCTTTAGCTTTATTAAGCTTTCTCTATATATTAACCATATTAAATGCTTTTAAAGTTAAGCAAATGTCCTAACTTAGCCTTAAAGCTAATGGAGAGTTTGATGATCGTTGATGAGTGTGGAGGTGTGCATACATATGGGCATAGGTGTGCATATATATGGGTTCGTTATATTTGTCAGAATGTCATTTTGTTAAATTCCCATGTTGATATAGCTTATTTCAATATTCATATAAAAAAGAAAAGAAAAGGAAAAAGAAATTTTTTTAAATAAACGTGTCAAGGAGGAAATATCTATATGTTGCAATGTTGTTTATTATTAGTCTTTCCTCCTAAAATTGTATTGAATGGGTGATTTTTGTATGTTGCATATGAGGTATATGTTGTTATGGAAGATTCACTCCTTATAGTTGCAGTATAGTGTTATCATCCATTTTTTAGAGTGATCCTTCCTAATTAGTTATGATTCATGTGGTTTGTGGTATGATAGCCTAAATTTGATTTGTGAAACATAGTTTTTGCATTCATCATAACTGATGGTACCAAGTTTTGAATGAATGTTGATTTTTGTGCTTGAAGTTTCATTAAGTGTTACTTTTGTTTCACCCTCTTTGATGACTTTTATGCTACTTTGCCCATATACATCTCACCGTGCCCTTGCCCATATTATAACCTTGAAAAGTCCTTTGGTTCATGATTATGCATGTGACTTTTAGTAGTGGAGAAATGAAATGATTTGCAAATTTGTGGAATGTTATGATTATGAATGATATTTAAGTGTACCCCTAAATATATCTTATTTAAACACATTTACTAGTTCTGAAGGTGATGATTGTTTATTGATCATAAACAGAAGCATTGAATGTTGAGCTTTTGCTATGGTTTTGAAAGTCTTTCTTCTTTGCTTATGATTACATATTCTTATTAAATATGGAAAATGAGTAAGTGTTTTTGGGTTTACGATTTTTAATATGATGTTTTGCCCGAGGACAACCAAAAGCTAAGTGTGGAGGAAATTGATATGTACTTAATTATTTATACATTTAGCCCTTTACACTTAGTGACTAATGATATGAAAATGCTTAAGATATTCACTTTAGTTCTTATATGGTTTTAGGTACAATTCGGAAGCAAAAAAGCTAAAGTGAGTCAAAAGCACTATATTTGAGTTGTTTTTCGAAGATTCAAATTCACTTGTCTTCATGGAGCAAGAATGAGAAAGATTAGAAGAAGAGGAGACAAGTTAATGTATAAAATGAAGAAGAAGACCACAGGAGGGCTCACGGTCAAACAGGAAACACTTATAACTGTGGCATGTTTTATATGGGTGTGAGACACCTATCACGCCTATGCAAAGGTGTGTCACACCCTCACATTCGTGACACACACTCTCACCAATGTGAGTGGTTATGCATAAGTGAGACAACCCATGTCACACTCGTGAGACATTGACAGCTCACCCAAAAACCTGCATTTTTAATATAAAAACATCATTTGATAGTAGAAAGAGGACAAAAGGTTTAAGAAACGTGTAGTGGTTTTGGGATATGATGAGAAGGGTGACATAGGACAAACCTTGGAGACTTATAGAGGGCTAGACATCTCAACACCTGTTCAGAGGTAACATTAATGATGACGAACCCTGTGAAGCCTATTCTTCATCGTGTTTGTTTTTCTTTCTCTCTTTAGGTATTGATTATGTTATCTTGTATTTAGTGAATTGGGTATTATGTCTATTTGATTGTTTTTATGTATGAAACCATTGCTAGAATTGAATACAATACGTAATCGTGGTTTCTCCAATTCATTTATGGCAACTAATGGTTCCAAATTATTAGGTACAACATAACCTAGGTTAAATAGTCTGAGCTTATGAGATTATTACTTAGATTAATCTATTTTCCTCATTCGTATGGCATCAGTCCGATTAAACTTAGAGAGCATCTCCTAGGTTATCCAATAGCTAGGGTTAATTAATGAGCTCTTCTTAATTAACTATGACCAAAGAAAAAATAGGAGTTTATAGAGATTGTTGTTAATCTATGACCAATATTTCAAAAAGAGGTTAAGACAACAATTCAATGAAATATGTTTAATAAAGTGTAGGCTAAGATAGAACCAAAGAAGCTGGTCCTTAACGAATTCATCACCTTCATCATTTTTCAATGTTTTCTTTAATTTGTTTTTTTTTTCTTATTTCAAACCAAACAAAACCCCTCATAATAAGAACACCAACTATTTTCATAACAAAAGCTAATTGAACACTCTCTGTGGGATCGGTCTAACCTTACCACTACTATAGTTGTAGGTCTAGCTATTTTGAGTAGTGTTACAAAGCGTTATTTCATACTATTTATTGCTTGGAGAAGAAGCTTCCATAATTTCTCCTTCCGTAGACATCTTGTGGCATGGGCCTCTAAACAGAATGCTACACTATTAGGTTTCTTCCTCAACAAATAACCCTCCTTTTAGGTAGTTAGCTCATGATAGTTTTTCTATTGAAAGTCTTTAGGCTTATTAGAAGTGCTAATGAGGATAATATGTTTTTATTAATGTTTTCCTACTTAAAAAAGGCAGAAGAGGTTGTCAAAATAGGCCCCTAACACTTTTACAATTAACCTCTCTTTGTGCAGATGTGGGAATTAGGTTTCAATCTGTAACATATCAAGGAGAAGAAAGTTCCCTTATGGCTTAACATTCACAATCAACAATTGGAATGCTATTCCACCAAAGGCTTGGGTTAATTGGCTAGCTGCCTTAGTAAGCCTTTACGCTTAGATGAAGCAACTGCTAATATGAAAAGAATAAGTTATACTCACATTTGTGTGCTTATAGACGTCCAACAGCCTCTTCCTAAGCTCCTCTGATGAGACTAAATGAGAGTGGTGAAATCTTCTAGGATTATTTGAAAGTTTAGTATATTTAAAGGCCTGACCTTATGCATAAGAAAAATGGCAACCAATTGAAAGGGTTATCAAAATAGGTTTTTATGAAGAACAAATAAGCTTAAATTCCTATATAAAGAGCAATGGAGACTTGAAGGAATCCCCTCCACAGATCACCTCCCTGGAAATTAACTATGAGGTTCATCTTCCATAAAAGCTAAAACATATTAATAATTTTGAAATCATAATGGTGGGAAATCCAAAGACTGAGGTTAAGCTTATCAGTTTGGATACCTTATTAAAGGGTGAATAGATGTTAAATAAAGACACAACTCCTAATAGGACATTTCATACAACTATTGAGGAATTCCAAGTTGCGAACAAAAGGAGGTTGAGCAAAGAGAGGAAAGGTTCTAAGTCTTCCCCCCAAATTATATCTTTCATCAGTCTCCCTATTAAATAACTTTTTCTTTGAGAATATTTATGTAAAACTAATTATTGTCTTATGGGATTACTTGAAACCACGCCATAAGAAGAAAGTTATAGGAACTTATGTTCTTTTAGGAAGGGTTGGAGACCCACATCATAGACGTAAAATCTTAGAGACTAATAACCCCTATCTTAACCCAAGGGGTGTGGTTGAGTGGAAGGGACTCATCCATCCTTAACCAAAGGTCAGGGGTTCGATCCTTGACTTTAGGTATGGGGCAGCCTTAAAACCTTGGCCCAGCTGTCCCACCCTGTGAGGTGCCTACAAACCAGTGAGGGGATTAGTCACTGGGTCCGTCAGTGGATACCCTGGTCTAAGACCAAAAAAAAACCCTATCTAGATTGAAATCAAGAAGCCTATCATACTAGATTAATTTATAGCTCTATCTATAATATTGTTAGTAGATAACCTCAATCTAGAGATTGCATATGTTTATACAATTATAATTTCTCAAGAACCCTATTATGAAATGAATTAAGAAGCTCAACTTCCTTTTTCAACCTTTTATGGTTAGTTGAGGTGACTTTAGTAGTATGTTATGCCAATATAAGGCAAAGGGCAACTTTTGCCTTAAGAACTATACTGAGGAGTAAAGGGAACGTGTTAGGGATATACATATCACATATCTTTTTATGGTAGAACACTTTTTTACTTGGTGGATAAAACAAAAGGATTCTTAGTTTCTTAAGAAAAAAAACTTGGCAAGGCTATGGTGAATAGATATTGGTTGAACTCCTTCCTAGATTGCAAAGCAACTTTTAACAAATCCCCTCTTTATAAATCACACTTCAATTTTAGTTTAATTTTTCTTTAGTTTTAAGAAATACCCTGTTTGTTTAGATTCAATAATGCTTTAGTGGATATGGATGGCTTTAAGAAAGCTTTAAGGAAAGTATTGGAATAAGATATTAGGGGGCTAAACTCTTTATTTGCATGTGGAAACTTAAATTGATAAAGGTAGAGTTGAAAAACCCTTAATATGCAAAGAATAGGTGGCATTTAATATGTTGTTACTTAATAAACCTTGTACATAATCTAATCTTAGCTAGCCATGTTCCCTTTTGATCTTGCTCTTTAAAATGAGGAGAGGTTTTGATTGAATTTTTCTAATTTGGTCAATATTTTAATAACTACAAGTGCACGACATAGCTATAACTAGTACCGGCATGTACAGGTTGATCCCATAAAGACAATGATTACTAGTAATTAACTTTTTCCTGTAATCTAGCTTACTGATCGATTTTGGATTTTAATAAAGAAAATAAAAAGTTTAAAAATAAAAATAAAATAGGCAGCAACATTGAACACAGAAACAAGGAATAACTTAAAAAGTTATCGATATTGTAAATTAATATCTAAGTTTTGAATCCCCCTAAAAACCCCAATTGATTGATCTTTTATTATGCAATTATTTTATTGATTTATTAGACCGTAAAGATTCCTATGGTATGCTAATAGCTAAGCTTGAGTCTACTAACAACTAATCTTAAGGTTTTCAATAGAATTACGCAAGTTAAAGTTTATAGGATTGCTTTACCTATTTTTGAATCCCTCTCTTAGGTTTGACCCTAATCAAATCACAATATATTAATCAAAACAATTGCATTAAATAAAAGAATTAAAACATATTGTATCACAAACTAGGGTTTATCTAACTTAGACACTAAAGAAGTTTAGCCACACATAATAAAAACAAAATCAAACATAAATTGGAATAAAAACAAATAGTAAACTAAGAGTTCATAATTCTAATTCTCCCTTTCTCTTCTATCGAATGTTCTTGTAAGGTAGAGGTTTGATCTTGTATTTAGTTGGATCTTTGGATGATTTCTTTGTGTTTTCCATGTTCCTGGATCAATATCATCCCTTCTGGATGTTCTCTATATATGGAATCATCTCCAAAAGTATATTATCCTTAATTGAGGCCAAACACATCATTTTATATTGAAATTTAGGGTTTTTAGGACTTACATGTTTTGATACATGGTCGTGTATCTCCAAAAATATTTAAATTTGTGGTTCTATATGTCTGTGTATCAAACCATGCATCCCTTTTGTGCTTTAATTTGTCATTTTGTGCCATGTTTTTTTTAACGAATTCTTCTCCTTTAAGTTCATAAAGGCAATTATACCCTATAAACAAACTTAGAGTGAATTAAGTACCAAATATACAAAACATTATAAAATACCAAGCGAAATGCAAATATAGGTGTAAAAATATATTCAAATATGCATCTAGTAAGCATCCCCACATTTAAGCTTTTACTTGTCCGCAAGCAAACCATAATAAAAATTATAAATATTATAACATCGATCCATCATCAATCTCAGTTTGCCCATTTATACTCTAAATCACCATATGATGTTAAATCAAATTAACATATAAATAGAATCAAATTATCCTCAAATTAACTTCCTAATTTAATATTAATAGTAGTCACATCATAATCTCATTAAAGTCAAAAGCATCACCCTTACTAAGTGTCACTCAATGCACACAAGTGTTTAGGGGGAAAATTATCAAAACTCTCAATCAATTCATAATAGAAATCTTACCATATGCTTGCATTAAATTCACATCTCCACCACTTATGTATAAACTATAAACAAAAGTCTAAAGGTCTTTATATAGGTTGTAAATAAACTATAAACAAAAGTCTAAAGGTCTTTACATAGGTTGTAAAGGGGTTTAGGTATGGTATGATTGGGATAATAAAAAGGGTTAAATTGAAGGAAATTTACTGGACAATATCATTCAAGACTTGTTTACAAATACACATAGGTCCTTCACTGAAACTTTATTGGTACCATAAACTTATTCATGATTTTGCACTTTTTTTTCTTTTTCTTTTAACTTTCTAGTTAAACTAATTGATCATTCAATACCACAATTCTAGAAATATTGGACCTTTCAATAATTCTAAGTCTTAATAAGTCAACGTATCCAGTGCACAAGGCTCCTTACTTTGTAAGGTTCTGGTGTCATAATGTATGCAAACTTCCCTTTGTATTTAAAAAAGAGGATATTTCCATAATTTGAACGTATGACCTTATGGTCATAAAGGATCATGTTTACCAGTTGCTCCAAGACTTACCCTCAAGTCTTAACAAGTAAATAATGTCAATAACGTTTATGGTTCAAAATAATAAAAAGGTATTCCAAGAAAAATAGGATAAAGGTTAATATGTGTGTTTAATCAATGAAAAAGGCTAAGGCTCAACTTGGTTATTCCTAAAGGTAAATTTAAGGATATAGTAATTTTCAAAGAAATAGGCTTAATCAAGTTGTTGAATTTAAGTGCCTTCATCATGCCAATGCTTCTAATTTAACAAATATTTTCTTAATGTGTATAATAAAAGCAAGTTTTAGAATTATTCTACTATACATTGATAACACAAATGAAAGAATAAAAACAACTTGAAAATTTTGAAAATTTTGCTTTTATACTCGAAAACTCACGAAAAAGATGGGTAGTATGTGCGTAAATAATATGCATTATCATTCAACTTAAATATTTCAATGATTACTACAAATATGAATTGAAAAAGCAATTTTATTCTATTTATCATTATTTTGCATACTAATTTAATTCAATATTCAACAATGAAATATAGTATTGATGGGATTTCTATTAGGTGTTGTTGTTGTTGTTATTATTGAAATATAATATTGATAGACATATTTCGACTAATTCAATCAGTTAATAAAATTTTATAATGAAGATTATAATAAGCTTACAGAAATCATTAGAATTCATTATCACCTTCCTTACACTTAAAGTTGTACATTATCCCCAGTGTACATATTATATAAAAAGTGATAGGGTTAAGTTGGTACTTTCCTGAATATGATGATTTTGTGGTTTCTAATCTATCCCAATAGTAACTACATCCTTCAAAAATATAAAGGAAAATAGATAAGAACAAAAAAAGAAATAAACATAACAAGAAAAATGAAAAAAATTACATTAACATTAACATTAATATTAACGTTAAACAAAATAAAAGGAATAAAAAATACATAATTAAAAGGGAAAATAAAAGATACAACAGTTAAGCATCTCCCTTTTTATTTGTCGTGACTAAGAGCAGCCCTTTGGTGGGAGGTCCTTGGATGGTTGATCTTTAGAAAGTGGAGCAGCTGATGATAAAGAGCCCGCGTCAGATGATGGAGGCTGGAATGTAATGCCCTAACAGCTGGCCATCTGCAACAGTAATTCTCCCATCCATCCAATTGAGGCCTCAAGCCTGCTCATTCACTTCACAAGCTCCACCTTTTGTCTATCCAATTGAGCTATCGTCACCTGGTCCAAAATAAATTCCTTTGATGCTACCCCCTCTCATCGGGGATGGCAGTGACTGTGGTTATGGTTGCTCCTCCTATGGTCCTCCCAATGTTGTTGGCTTGTTGGGGTACCTAATGAGTCTTTATTTGTCACACTTAGGTCCCCGATATTTGTTAACCATGCACATGTGTTGTGTCAAGGCAAGGTTTAATGCTTCCATGGTAGCCATCTTCTGTATCAGTGGCAATTTATTAAATACATCCATTCATCGCGCAAGTCTAGTCATGTAGGTCTGAAATGGATTATGCTGACCTTCTTTTCCTCACTCTGTTGCCTGATGAATTGGGCAACCGTGTTTCCCAAATGGATCAATTTCCTCTCTTGCATATTCCATAAATAATACACATCTATGTTCCCGATGATGCCCTAGCTATCACCCCAATCACTAAGATTATGACTTAAGATACCTTGAATGTATTTGAGCGTTCGATGGTGTTAGATTAAGTCCTTGGACTTGCTTGGTCCGTAGTCATCTTTTATGTCGTTGGTAAGCCAGAAGTGTCATTGGGACAATCTATACTAAAAGTGTGTCTGTAATGCTAGGTACTTTGGTGTCCCCACGAACTCCTAATCGTAGACACCCATTGTGATGGATAATGTCATATAGTTCATCTGAATCATTTCTCGCATCAATCGGAACTGGATCATGTTAGAACAATCCTTATTATAGGAACCTCTCTCCACGAAAAATGTGGAGAGCACCTCTAATGTAAGCATCTTATAGGAGGGCTCCACAATCTAAAAAATTTGGGACCACACACCAAAGTGCACAAGGTCTTGAACTTGTTGGGCTAAGCCCACTTGGTCTAGTGCTTCTTAGTCGATAAATCAACCAGTAATAAACTTTTTGCCCTACATTCATTAGTATTGTTCCTTCTGGGCCCCGACATTAAAAAATATCATCTGCGATTGCTCTAGGGGCTGGGCTGTGGATGAGGAACATTCTCCTTGATGTCTCTTATTAGGGTTCTCCTTACTACAAGAAAATAAGACAATTAGCGACATTTTAAAAACGTCACAGAATCTTAAAAAATGTCGCAGAATACATTCCGTGACGTTTTAAAAAATATCACAAAAAACTTCGCGAAATGTGGTGTAGGCAAAAGGTTTCTGCGACGTTTTTTATAAAACATCACAGAAAACACTGACATTCCGTGACGTTTTGAAAAACGTCACAGAAAGATTGGTCTTTCTTTGACGTTTTTAAGAAACCACAAAGAAAGTTACAATCTGACTTTCCGCGACGTTTCGCAAATAGAGTTATTTTCTTTCAATTATAATTTTTTATTTTTTGAAAATAATTTAAATTTAATAATTTTTCTATTTTAATAAATTTTTAAGTAACAAAATTTTTTAAATCTTATTTATTTAATAACTATTCAATATTATTTATGAATTTTATTTATTTAATAATTCTTCAAATTTTTTAACATATCATTAATTTTAAACATTCCATTATTATTTTTTCCACTTTTCGAAAATTATTTTAATTTAATAATTTTTTAAAAAATACAAATTTTTTTATATTTTAGCGTTATTGTTATTTTTCTTTGAATAGAACAAAAGAAAAGGGCAAAAATAAATAAATAAAATTTAAAAACAAGAATTAGAATTTTTACTTTTTTAAAAAAATACGAGAATATTTAATTAAAAGACCCGACGACAAACAAATCCAATTTTATATAACTGTATTGCCAAAGTTGTCTTCAACCTAAGAATAAACCCTTCTCCCTCCGTTGGCAAATTGAGTGATCCAAAACTCAATACAAACAGTAATGCCATTAGGATGCTTTGGTTCCAGAAGGTGCTAATGATCAAAAACATCAAGAGTGTTGTGATGAGCGTCAGTGTGATCACTGCCAGGCCTAAATGTACTAAGGGGAAAAAACACAAAATGGTTACTTTTAATTCTTTATTGCCGAAGTATTAAGGCTGAGCGAGAGAGGAATAAGAACATGGAAATACCGTATGCATTGCTGATCATATCAGTGTCATTAAATCCAAGAACAACACCAAGATACAGTTCCAGTAACACCCAGTTCACCTTTGCTATATATAACTGCCTATGTATTTTTCATGATGTGTGTACTATCTTCATCTGAAGAAAGCAACCCAGTTTTCTCGGATATATGGAAATCATTACGGGCTGGAGATCCTTCAGAGAAAGAAGTATATGATTTGCAACCAAAGTGAATAGACTTGACTACTGTTTTAACACATTCTGCATCTGCATCTGCATCTGTATCAGCATCAGCAATGATTCTGCCACCATTGTGTCCATAAGGTATGCATTTGGAAGAAAATTCACGTGACGTGTATAAAAGATAGCAAATAGAAATGTGGGTGAAATTTGTGTAACTAGATTTTAACATGACAAAAGCAACAAAGAGAACGCTAAAAATTCTAAGCACTTTCAGCAGAACCATTTAAACGTCACAAAAAAAGCCAATGCACTACGTAGCTAGAAAATGTTTCCACACAACTTCACTGAGCTAAACAAATGAAACTTGAAAACCTGGCATGCTGTTTCATTACATATAAATCCATAAGTTCATAAAAAAGGAACAAGATTGAGCTCAACCTGGCGGGTGTTAGCTCTGAAGGAACTGAGCCTCTTGTTTGTGATAAGCAAATGGATGAAAATATAGTGATTTTATTGATAATAGCTATAGCCTCGCAGGAAATTCCTCAAGGACTATGCTCCAACCAACAATGGCCCCTCAAGCTTAACAGCTGAGATAGTACAATAGCAAAGATGATACCTCTCTCCTACCCCCCTCCCATACAT
>JAOSBL010000007.1:9986405-10000155 GCA_027568915.1 Erythroxylum roraimae
TCAGAAATTTACAACTATGTAGTTAAACTTGACAATGTAAGATTAACTCCCCTTTGAAGCCCCGGTGAACTCAAGCCACTGCTACATTTTCAAGAGGGATGAAGACCTAGTCGTGCATGACTCCGAAACCTTTCGCACATGCTGAAGCTCCGATGTTATCCATGGTAGGAATAGTGACCGGCGGTGTAGTGATCAATGAACTGATGGGTATGTCAGAATGATGGTCGGATGAGAGGTGGAATGGTTGTCGAGTGTCGGTCCTCTAGATATGCTTCTGCTCTTTACCAAATGTCCGATTCTTCCTTTAACCTAATTTGGAAAGGTTTTTAAAGGATAGATCCGGGTTGGGCTGAAATAGTGAGAGAATTTTTTAATTTAAGTCCAGATACCCGACCCTTCGTCGCGACGATGAGGGAGCTGCGAAGCGGCGTGCACTTCCTGGATCACTCGCCACGGCGGAGTAATTAATCTACGCCGTGGCGAGATGTTGCGTGATGGTGTGCCGCGGCGAGATGATTAATTTATGCCGCGGCGTGCTTTCTCCTTGTTGCGCTGCGGCGTGCGTCATGGAGGTCACGTCCTGTTGACTCATCTGACTCCTTTGTCTCCTACAATATAAAATAACAATTTGCAGTATCAATTGTCCTTAGAAAATTATAATGCAATTAATGTCAATTTGTAACAATTTTTACTAACAAATTGCATAAAATATAAGCTCACAGTAAAGGACTAATTTAAGCACAAAATCAAGAATTAAGAGTCAAAAAGTATATTAAAAGCTATGAAAGTGTAGCCAATTTATATGATAAATTTGGGCTCAATCACAGATTCTAAACGTTCAAAGAGAGAATTCAAGGTTGGAGACACGGTGTTGTTAAAACTACAACCATACAAGCAGTTCTCTTTATAAAGGAGGAGCAATCAGAAGCTATCCCCACTGTACTACAGACCATACAGGATGATTCAACGTATTGGAGGTGGCTTATAAGCTAGAACTCCCAACCGATGTAGCAATACATCTAGGGTTTCATGTTTCGCAACTTAAAAAGGCGCATAAAGGTCAAGACCGTACTTCTTCATCGCTACTAGAATTTCTTACACCTGTAGAATGAGTTCTAGTAGTAATATTGGACAGAAGGATTACCAAAAGAAACAACCGAGTAGTCACACAATGGTTAATTCAATGGTCAGATAGGGAAAACACCAGCACTACATGGGAGTATGTTTTCGACCTCCAAAAGCGATTTCCTGAAATTAATTTGCTAGACAAAGACATTAAAGGGAAGGGGATTGTTGCGGAGATTGTCGAAGACGAAAAAGCATGAGCAGAAAACGTCGAAGGTCTGAAATATTAGTTAGCTTATACGTAGCTTTTAGAATAAGACCAGGGAATGACGTATGTACTTGCGTGTAGGGAATGACTCGTGTAATGTATTAAAGCGTGTCTCCAACATTGTGTACAACATGTTTGTTATGAAACAATGATATTTGTTTCTCTCTCTGTGTGTCTTTCTCTATAACTCTTTCTCTCTCTTTTCTATAACCAATTTCTGTTATTCGGAGGCCTCGTGTGAGCTGTGGGTGAGTGGCGAATTAATTTCTATCAACAGTCGCCCACAAACAGCTAGGTTACTCTTAACACCCACTCATTCTTGCACTTCCAAGTTAGCCCTACCATTAGTTTTGTCCAGAAATATTTACAAAACGACATATTTTTAACCCTGAACTTTTTCCAAAGGTTCTAATTGATAAAGGCGATACTCAAATTGAGGTTATGTTTAATTGGAGGTTTTTTAATAGAATGGAATAGAATGGAATATAATATTATTTTATCGTTTGGAATAAGGGTTTATAACAAAATTGAATGGAATGGGATGGAAGAGGAAGGTTTCATATTACATCTCATTTTATCCTAAACAATAAAAATGAAAAACCTTCGATTTGAGAGGTTTAGTGTATGAAATGTAAAATGATAAACAACTTCACACTATATTACATTATAAATCCTTCATCCAAACAACATTTCACTATAAACATTACATTATGAACCCTTTCGTCTCTCCCAAACAACAAAGTTCTAATATTACAACTATCTACATCTCATTCCATTATAAATCATTATGTTTCATTCTATTTCATTCCATTCTATTAAAAATCATACGTCTAACCAAACATAGCCTTAGGCATGGCAATTTTGGACATGTTTTTCGAAATTTGGATTGGCTTTTAAATATACATTATTTTAATATAACTGATTAAGATGACATGGATTTAATCTATAAATTTATGAAATTAAACACCAAGATGAAACTATACCAAAGCGAGATAATTGAAAGAGATCTCACGTATTGTCATCAATATTAAAATTAGTTCTTTAAAAGTTTCTTAGAATCAAGTACTAATTTTTTAATTTCTTTTCATAGTTTTAATTTTCATTTTTAATAAATTTTTTAGTCGTTAATTTCATTTTAATTAATTATGAGATTACTAATTATTAAACATAAAGAATTTCTAATTTATATTTTAATGATAACTAGATATAAATATTTTTAATATTTTACTTTTAATAATTAAAAAGTAATTAAAAGTATCTCAATATTCATCCATTGATGAAAATTCACCTAAAAATAAATCTTAGAAAATGTACAAATAAAACTAAAACGTTGCTAAAAGAGATAATTAAAGTACCTTTTAGTTATTAAAACACCAATAATTAAATATATAAAAAATTTAAAAGTCACAAAGAGGGCTTTGATAAATTTCGAGTTAGTCCAATGAAAAATAATGAATGAGAAATATCTTTTAAATATAGAATAAACCAAACAATGTATTAAGATTTTATATTATTAATAAGATACGCCCCCTTTGTATAAGAATGAACATGTTATGTCTACTTAGATTAAAAAACGTAGTCTTAATACTACTTTTATTGAGAATTATAAATTACTATTTTAAATTGAAATTCTAACATACCAATTTGATTAGGATTTTAATTATAAGTTTTGCTCGAATAATTCCCCCTCTTCTCAAAAGAATTCAACCCAAATCATCACCACAATCAAATACTATATGCCTCATCCATATGTTGATTCTTGTAACATATTCTTCATTCTTACTTCCCAATTTCAAATTGTCATTATAGAATTACCTAAGTATCAAGGGCACTAGAGCAACCAATTTTTTTGAAAATTAAAATATATATTCTAAAAGAATAAGGCTTAGCCTTTCAAAAGAATTACAAGGAGTTCAGAAGTTGCAACACAAGCTACAAGATTGGAAACACAATTCGAACTATGAGATACAACCCAAAACTTAGGATCCAAGTTATAATTTAAAGTCATGGAAACCTCCATCTTTAGGCTAATACATTGTCTAGCTTTTCATCTTTGAAATAAGTTATAAAATACTTTATTCTTGAAGCCATCGTGAAAGACTTTTCTTATCATTGTCTCCTTAATAACTTATGCCTTGCTTGCATAAGCATCAAATCATAAAAGAACTTCACCCTCATACTGTCTAATGTAAAACAAAATCAACACTTGTTTAGTCACTTTGATATTCAGGTACCCAATAAATCACTCCAACTAATATAATCTTGATGTGGGCAGCTTCGACCTTTCCATAAGTGTTGTATTAACTACATTAACAGAATTCCCTCTATTCATAATTATGTTACATATTGCTCATATGACATCCTATTTGGAAGATAGTTTCTATCTACAACTCCATGTCATCCTCCTTCACTAGAACTCTCAATGCTCTCCTTGCCACTAGTTCTTGTCCATTTACTAAAATACTTAATTCCATCAATATTATTAATACTTTTAAGTGTTAGCATGGACTTAACATCATCATAATCACTATTAGTTTTCCTATCATTCTCTCTATAACAACAACAACAACATCAACAACACCCAATAAAATCTTGCTGAGACGCAGGGTTTGGGGTGGTCCAGTAGTACGCAGCCTTAGCCTTAACTAATAGAGAGGTTGTTTTCCATTGACCCCTATCATTCTCTCTCAATACCATAAGTGTTATGAAGCTATATGTCTTATTCTTAAATAACAAAATCACTGCCTATTATGATATATATTAGGTTAGGAGTCAACTTTACCTTTACGCTTGTTGAAAGTCTCCTATTTAGGCTTGATGGGATTAACTTTATTCTTAGATGGATTCTTATCCTCCCTCTCCCAACTCTACCTAAATGAATAGCATAATTTTGTAAAATACCTAGTTATTTCCTTCATCTTGAGTTGTTTTTTCCACTTTTATGCCTATATGTACCATGTCTCCCCTATTCTATGCAATGTTGCAACTATAATACAATATATCTCTATTTAAAACATTCCATTGTAGCTTATCTATCTTCTACCACATTCTCTCTAATTATGGCGATCTTCATCTCCTTGTGTTAGCCTTCCACACATTTAAACCTTTGATTTAGCCCTTGTAACTTTTTATATGAGTTTCTATGATAGTGATGATAAGAATGCAAAATGACATATCTCTCGTAATATCTAGTCTTTTGCAACTATGTTATGCCGTCTATAAGTACTTTGATTTAGGATTCAACTGGAGGTGTTAAGCACAGACTAAAGGTACTTAGACATTTATAGATAATTTCAAAATTCAATCTTAAACTTAACATAACTTTCTGATACAAGGTCTAACTAAGATGATTCAAAATGTTTTGGAAAGCTTAGAAAGAGATCCAAAACTTTCACAATGTGAGTTTTGAGATATACAAATAAGTAAATTCTTAGCATGATCTCGAGAGCATTTTGCTTATGTTTGGATAATTTTTATATGATTTGACACTTAGTGTGTTTTTATTTTATTTACATGTCTTGTTTCCTTCATAAAGAAGAAATGAATTCGAACAAGTTAGAGTCAAGTTGGAGAAGTTTTGGCATAAATTTAGACAATGATAAGAATGCAAAATGACATATCTCTCGTAATATCTAGTCTTTTGCAACTATGTTATGCCGCCTATAAGTACTTTGATTTAGGATTCAACTGGAGGTGTTAAGCACAGACTAAAGGTACTTAGACATTTATAGATAATTTCAAAATTCAATCTTAAACTTAACATAACTTTCTGATACAAGGTCTAACTAAGATGATTCAAAATGTTTTGGAAAGCTTAGAAAGAGATCCAAAACTTTCACAATGTGAGTTTTGAGATATACAAATAAGTAAATTCTTAGCATGATCTCGAGAGCATTTTGCTTATGTTTGGATAATTTTTATATGATTTGACACTTAGTGTGTTTTTATTTTATTTACATGTCTTGTTTCCTTCATAAAGAAGAAATGAATTCGAACAAGTTAGAGTCAAGTTGGAAAAGTTTTGGCATAAATTTAGACAAACATGGGTTGAACATAAAGCCATGTTCAAAAAATGAGTTAAACACGACACTATGTTCTACCCTGTATTAGTCCTTGGCTCATTCGAGTTCTTCAACAACTTGTCATATAAAGGAAAATAACATGTATAAACATGAACTCATGTTTATAGCCTTCAAACCTATATTTTAAAGATGAAACCTCGGATATGTAATAGAGGAGCTATTAAGTCAACACAGGTGAAACATGGTACCGTGTTGGTAGCCTGTATTGGTAATGATGTTTTTGTAAATTAGAATTTTATAAAACTGCGAAGGATAAGGGCCTAACATGGTTTTGTTTTGTACCCATATTAGGCAAAACTCTTGGATCTTTTTATGGTTTTATGAGAATAAAAAGGAGCCTTTAAGAAATTAAATATGGGGAACATAATGCAGTTAATAGGAGCTAAATTGGAGAGTCTTGACACAAGAAAAAAGCAACCTTTGAGGTAAAACTTAAAATCTTATCAAGATTCAGCCAATAACTTTAAGAATTTAATAATCCATGAGAATGAGTTCTTTTATCATAATTTCTTTCTTTTTTTATATCTTTTACTTTAGTATTAACTAAATTGAGATATAGGTCTAGATAGGATGAACTCTAGAACTATTATTTTGGATCGATTTCTTGATTTAGTGACCAAACTAAATTTTATTGCGAATTATCCATGATTTCTTATTATTATTTAATTAAGATATGTTAAATTTTAATTCAATCTCAAATTGCGTATATAAGGATTAAGAAATCATAAGTATGATAGATCACGATATAAGTAAGTTGCATAGAATCATAAGGATAAAACAACATAAATCTTATGAGTTGTGGTCAAATATAGTATGAAAATTCATATAACAAAACAATGCATTCTTCGGGGTTTCAATTAGAAAAAGGTTTCGGTCAATCAGCTAAAGGATAGGGGTTGTATGTCTTAAGAAAGAATACAATTTTAGCTTTGGAATTTCTACTTGTCCAAGAAGCTAGAGTTAATCACTAAATTAAGATAACTCTAAGAATTGGAAGGTTTTAAGGGAATTTTATTTGGATTTATTTATCTTTGCTTTCTTTATTATGGTCTATTTCTTTAGTTAGTTATTTTATATTTGAAATTTTAATTTAGTTAAGGATATCTTTAAAATCAATCATTCTTTTTATAAAATTAGATTATAGAAAGGAGATTAGAATTAGTACTTATGGTCCTTCTGGGAATTATATTAGTACTCATCTAAATTATATTATAATAATGATACGTGCACTTGCCTAGTTATCTTTAGTATAGTTTTGTTTGGATACACATTATAATAATCAAGTTTTTGGCTCTTTCTTGTTAGTTATTGATCTCTTTTTCTTTAGCATAAACCGAATTAGGCTATAGATCTATATAAGATGAACCCTAGAACTATTATTTTGAATTTGTTTCTCGATTTAATGAACGATCTAAATTTTATTGCAAATTATTCATGATTACTTATTATGATTGAATTGATATATGCTATTTGATTCAATTTTAGATTTCATACATATGAATTTTCATGATTACTTATTATTGATGATTACATATTATGATTGAATTGAGATATGTACAAGAAAAGAAGGATACTAATAAAGATTAAAAAAAATGGAGGAGCCAAAGAAGGAATGGTAAAAAGGTACTAACTAAAAATTTCATACGTAAGCAGGCTTTAGATGGATAAGAAAGAAAGATAAATTCGGTAGGTTTTTAGAGCTTTTCAAACAATTATGTATTAACATACCTTTCAATAGAAATTTTTTGCAAATGTAAAAGTGTGCCAAGTACTTAAAAGATATCATTTATAACAAGAAGAGGCTTAAGGAATTCTTGATGGTGAGATTAAGTAAGATGTACTCCACTATCTTATAAAACAAGCTATTATAGAAACTTAAGGATCCAAGGATTTTTACTATCCTTGCAATATTGGTAGTTTGTTAATTAAAGGGCATTAATGAGCTTAACATTAGTTTGATGCCTTATAACATGTTTAAGAAGTTAGGGTTTGGTGAACCTAAACTAGCTATAAAGAAAATTCAATTAATAGCTAGGTCAATTAAGTATCCTAGGAGCATTATAGAAGATATTTTGGTTAAGATTGACAAGTTCACATTCCTTATAGATTTTATAGCTATCGATATGAATGATGATCTAATGGTTCCTTTGATCTTTGCACAACCTTTCCTTGTTATTACTAAGGCTATAATAGATGTATGTGGTGAAAATTTAATCCTAAGGATATAGAAAAAGGAAGCAACTTTTAAGATATCCAAATCCATGAGACATCCCTACATAAATGATACTAATGATGATACTTATTTTTCTACATATGTTATTAAATTGAAGCTTCTCATGCTATGTAAGAAATATTCTTAAAAGATTTGTTGGAGACTTTTATCTTGCAAGGAGAAGAAGGGAAGGTGGATAACCTTGTTCTAATGAATAATAAGGCATAATTGGAAGACCACAAGTAGGATGACAAACTATAAGGAGAATGAGAGATTAAAGAAGAGGAGAATCAAGCCTTCATTTAAGGAGCTGCTAGGGTTAAGGGCTTAAGTATGGAATTCAGCTAAAAGACTCATAAATAAGAGGTTGATAGGAGGCAAACTAATGATTTATGTGTTTCTATTTCAGTGTAGTATCTTTAGGAAAACTATTAGCATTAATTTTTAATATGTTTTTAGGTGTTTTTTTTTTCATGTTTTTAAGTTAAAAGAAGTTTAAAGTCTTGGATTCGGGTGTGCTTTGATGTTCTTTCACTAATTAGATTGTGACACACTCCACCTATTCATACTTCTCAAACTATATCTAGAGATGTCAATTTTGGCCCGACTCGGCCTGATTTTGGTTCGAGTTGACCGAACCACAGGTCAAAAGTAGTCAGCCTGAGCCGGACTATTACTTCGAAAACAACGTCATTTTGTCAAAAACGACATCAGGCCATTGGCTGGGCCATAGGCCAACCTATCCCAACCTGTCAGGTCACGGCCACCTACCTGTGGTTGGCCGGGCTGGGCCAGGAGTGGCTCGACCCGACCCATTGACATTCGTAACTATATCTGTATATCCTTTTAGTATTAAGGGAGTACCAACTATCCTAATTTTCCCTTCTTCCTTTTTCTGTTTTTCATTATTTTTGTATGTTGTGTACATTAAAGGCAATGTACAACTCAAGTGTAAGGGTGGGAATTAAGTACTTATGTTCATCAAATTTGTTATAATTAGTTTAATAGGAAACAACTTTAGGAAATTTTTTTAACTTTGAAAGAATCTTGATCATGATGATTCATTACAATTTTGGTTGTTACTGTAATTTGATTTTTTTTAGGCATATAGTAATGAGCATTAATGATTAAGCTAATTTTAATATGCTTCATTAATTTTGAAAATGGATACTTGATTTGCATAATACTTTTTGTATAATTTGGACTATTTTAATCATTTTTCAAAAAATTAAAATTAAAAAAGTGTGAATAAGTGAGTATTAAATAAAATTTAAAATGAAGTGAAAGGGTTAAAGTTCAAGAGTGGTGCTAATATCCATTTCAAATAGTGACCTAATTGAGAAATCGAGAGTGTTCATAACAATGTATTTACTCTCATATCAAAAGGTTAGGCAACTTTTCAAATAAACTTCAAAATGCTTTGTTGTTATTTTAAAATTAGGGTTTTCTTTTCTTTCAATACAGGTTACAAAAATAAGTTGAAGATCTTTCTCATCTATGTATATGTTTTGAGTTAGGTTGAAATTTGAAGATTAAGTTAAAGTGTGTAGTTTTATGGGGTTGAAATGGATGGATTTATAATTTGATATAAGTAGCTAAATGCCTAGCAATTTGATGAACTTTTTAATTGAATCAATAATGGAAAATCTTGATTGATAGTTTATATTTTGTTTATGGTCTTTGTTTTAGCTCCCTAATGATAAAAAAATTAATTAGAATAAGTTGTAATTAAGATGGAGAGTTTTTAGGATGAATTTAGATGAAAGTAAATTGAACATGGACCTATATTCATAATATGGGTCAAACATGATACCATCTTTAGTCCCTAGCTCATTTGACTTCTTTGACAACTTACCGCATAAAAGAATATGACCTAAATATAGAACTATGTTCATAGCCTTCAGACCCATAAAAAATTTGAATGCATGATAAAAGAGCCACTAAGCCAATATAGGTGTAACACGGTACTGTGTTGGTGATGACATATATATCGATTATGATTTTTTATAAGTGTGAAGAATACAGGTCTAACACAGTTTTGTTTTGGACTCATGTTGGACAAAAATTTCTGAATGTTTTGGGGCTTAGTGATAATAAAAAGAGTCTTTAGGGAATAATGGATTAGATGGTAGTAAATAGGAGCCAAATTGGAGAGTCTTAATATAATAAAGGCGGAGATTCCATTAAAATTGAACCAAGAACTTTAAGAATTTAAGAATCCATGAGAATTAGCTCTTTTAAAATGTTTCTTTCTTATTTGTTATTGATCAACCAAACTGGAGAGTCTTAATACAATAAAGAGCAAACTTGGAGGCAAAGTTTAAGATTCCATTAAAATTGGACCAAGAACTTTAAGAATTCAAGAATCCATAAGAATGAGTTCTTTTAAAATGTTTTCTTTCTTATTTTTTATTGATCTCTTTTACTTTAGCATAAACTAAATTAGGATATAGATCAAGATGGGAAGAACCTTGTAATTGTTGTTTTGGACTAATTTATTGATTTAATTAAAGACCTAAATTTTATTGTGAATTATTCATGATTTCTTATTGTGACTAAATTGGAATATGCTAGCATTTTGATTCAATTACGTATTTCATATATAGGGATCAAGAAATCTTGTTTATGAATAAGCAATGGTATTAATAATAAGAGTTGTATCAATACCAAAGATAGGACATCATAATATTATAGATTAGAGTTAAATCTATTATGAAAATTCATATAACGAATTAATGCATTTGTAAGAGTATTGATTAGAAAGAGATTTTAATAAATTAACTTAAGTGTGATATCCTATTTTTCAATATATGCTTAGGGTTTAACCCTAGATTAAGTATTGCATATACATGCATAACATTAGCATTCATACACGAATTGATATTTGTACACATTACAAAGATAGCATATGCACTCAATTGACTTATCTCGAGGTATGAAAGAAGTTAAGTGAATATGATGTGAATTGTGATTTGGTATGTCTTGAATTTTGATATGATTGGATTTCAATTGGTAAATTAGGATTAAATGTTATTGATTGAGAGATTAATGAATTAAATGTACATTTGGTTGAGAAAAAAATGACAAGTGGTAAGAAAAATTGATATATGGAAATTAGGATGATTAAGCCTAAAATTGAGTGAGATTTGGCATAGTGAAATTGGTGACAAATGGATTAGTAATTAAATGACAATGGGATCAATTAATATGTGACAAGTGGACCAATTTTGGAGTGACATGTGGACTGATTAGTAGGAGAAAAATGGGTACTAAATGTGTGGATTAGCGGTAGCATCTTGATTAGACAAATGTAATACATGCCTTAAGACAAATGTTGACATTAGAAGGTGACACCTAGCATATGATGTAGCAAGTTTTTGTAGCTGAGTTTTCCTGCTTCTTTCCTTTGTTCCTTTCACCAAAATAACTCCTTTTCTCTGTAATTTTGTTTTAACCCTATCTAAGTTTCTACACCAAAACCATACGTATATCCTTCACCAAATTGCCAAGAAAACTAGCTGAATGCGATCTTCATTTTTGCTGTCCGAAAATCACCTTGCTTTCACCATAAGTTTGCATTGATTTTTTCTTGCTTGGGAGGATTGGTTAATTTGGAATTTTGCGTTAAATTGAAAGCCTAATAGGTAAGTAACAATCTGAGTTTTATGGTATGTCAAATGATATAAGAATGATGCTTGAATTGCAATAAAATGCATGTGATATTGGTGAAGATATGTGTTGGAAAATGTTGCATGAACTTGGAAGTGTTTTTGTTTTGTTTTTGGTATATGGAAACCGTGGAGTATAGAGCATTATGTGGATGTATTGGACTGGAATTTAATGTATAAAAAAGGTGGATTTATGCCAAAGAAAGTTGTTAGAAGAGTGTTCTTGAATTGAGAAAGAATTAGACCTATATGCATAATAATGAAAGATATATTTTTGGTTTGATTTTTGATGCATGAAAGACTAGGATTTGTGAGCTGTTACTTGAATAATTTTGAACTGGAATAGGAGAGGTTATTGATGAGGAATTGGAGTAAGATTCAAGCCTAATAGAATTATAATTGGTGAACTATAAAGAGGCTATTTTAACTTTGGTATAAAGTGTAAAAAAAATCTGGAAAAGTGAAAGAAGAATTGTTGGAATATGTTAGCTGTAGTGTTTTTACTAAATATGCATCTGTATTTTAGCCATATCTTGATCTGTAGACATCCAAATGGGATGATTTAATTTTATATTGAAATAGAGACATATGGATATATTTTTCATGAAGGAATTGAATTTGAATTCTGTCTCTAAGAGTTTCTAAATTTGTCTTGAATTTGAGTTTTTGGATTCTGTCACTGTTTGAGCATAGTCTATAGTATTTTGGGTATAACTCTAGGAATAATGAATGAAATTGTAAGAATTTTAGTTCATTAGAAACTTAATACATAGAGTAACATTTTGTTAGAAGAACATATTATCTAGAAACCTCATTTTCTATGTCATAATTGCCATACAAAACTGACCCGAAACTTGTCCTGAGAAATTCTGGAAAACTAGTGAAGGAATTGGATGGGAACTTTTGGATGACCCATTCCACGATTGTGGGAAGCCATATACGATTGTGGACATTGCATGGAAGTAAATAAAATGTTCTTTTGTGTGATTCTTGAACCAATTAAGGATAAGATATTTAACTATGATGCTTTTGGACTTGATTAAGGTTTAAAAAGAACATAATTTGATGTTGGGAAAGTTGGTTAAATGTATGGTTAATGAATGAAGCATGATCAAGTCTGCTTAAGGTATTAACCTAAATGCAAACAAGACATATCCAAGTGACAAATGTGAATGATTATGAATTTTAATTAAGGAAACATAGCCGGGATAGTCATTGTGCGTACATTGAATATGAAATATGTATATATGTGCACAAATGAATAAGTATTTGATTGATCAACTTTGTAATATGAATTATGTGTGAATTGTACAATTTTAGACACTTAAGTTGGACGCCATTCAAACAATGCTAGACTATCCAGATAATAGCATAAATTGGAGCATACAATGAGTCAACCTAGATGATCTTCCTAGGATTGTTTATTCTATTTAACTTCCAATTATTGAACTATTTATGATTTTTATGTAAATTCTGGACTTTAATGGTCTGAGGAGTTCGATATTCGGGAATGTTTTGAAAGTGTTCTATTTGCATCTAAAATTTGAATGATATTTGTTTACAACTGAATTCTGAATGATTTTAGAATACTCAACGAAAGTTGAAAGCTAGATCGAGATCCAATGAATATAAGATTCTGTCTGTACATCATAAGTGAATGCTATTCATGGCATATTTTGTTATTTGATGTATTTCATAAAATGCATGTTTAGATAAAGGCGTTATGATCAGAATAGCCAGTCTGAAAGAGCTTTAAGCTCAGAATTTTCCATGTAGAACTTTGCTCTATGATTTTTATATCTGACTGAGCCCAATGGGCCAGTATCTATATGTAAAAGGTGCTCGGTCACAACAAATAATAATAAATCTGGAGTCTCATATGCATCTGCATTTGTATATTTATGATTATGAAATATATGATTATGAAATCTTTTCTGAAATTGTGATGATAAAGTGATATGCTATACATGTTCTGAAAGAGTGTATGTGAAATGTGTCTCATTCATTATGTCTTATTGAGATGGAAAATGTTTGTGAAATTGGTTGGTTATGTGATATTTGTGTATTTGACTTAAGTGAGATCATCAATGAAATTATTGTTCACTCATTAAGTTCGCAAAACTCATTAAAAAATTGCAACGTGGCTTTTCAGGTTCGAGACAAGAGATCTAGTTCCTAAGATTTTCTAGAGAAACTTTTTGGATTAAGATATGACTCAAAGGTCTGTCAGCTAACATCAGAGGAGTTATAGATTGTATTTTGTAGTTTCTTTGACATATAGAACTTTTGTATAAAGGATTGTAAACTTTCTCATGTTTGGTAATGTAAACTTTTGTCAATGAATAAAATGAAGTGTTGAGGTTTTAAGTATTGTATATTCTTTATGATGCCATTTAAGAGATTATGTTTGCTATAAGATACCATTGTCATAGGATATTGATCGAGGCTCTATCGT
>JAOSBL010000007.1:10105359-10116439 GCA_027568915.1 Erythroxylum roraimae
CCTCCAATTTTCTTCAGGTTTGCTGCGCAACAGTCAACACAAGTGCATTTCTCAACCATTCACCATCCATGGATGTCTTGCAAAAACCCACAAACCAAATCATAAGCAAAAAGGACCCAAATCATACAATAAGAAGTCAGACGCTTAACTGAATTTCATGAGAAGTAAGACGCTCACTTAGTACTTGTTCGGTAGATAATCTCCTTAAAACATTCTTACAGAGCATCCTTCTTAGCAAATCGTTAGCACCGGAGGACACCAACTCAAAAACCCTTGGTGGAAATCTCAAGTTCCCTGTAAGCACGGCTTCGAAAATCTCGGCCGTCGTCTTTCCGTGGAACGGCGGGAATCCGGCCAACATAATATACAAGACCACCCCCGCACTCGAGACGTCTACCTTCTCACCGTACTCTCTTCCGGCGAGAATCTCCGATGCCATGTAGTAAGGCATCCCCACCACGCCGGTCATCATATCCCCCTCCAAAACCACCTCCGCAGACCCGAAATCGGCTAGCTTCACCTCCTCGGCTGCTAAACTTAAACGAATACCTCATCTGATTCTCAATAGCTACCTCATCTGATTCTCAATAGCTTTTTTTCATCTCATCATTTAATGCGCAGAGCTAGTCCTCATAGCTAGTCTTAGAGTGGAGCACGTAGATTGTCAAACATCATTTAGCAGCCATCATTTAATGCCGCAGTAGAGCCTATTTTTCAAAGCTTATTCACGTGTCTTCCTAACAAAGTTACTCTCAAGTAATAGCTCTTCTCCTCTGGTTTTTGCATTTGTACGTGAGTTTGAAGCCTACTCTTCTCCTATTTCTTCACGTGTCTTCCTATTGATACAGAACTACATTACTTTATTGTCTTCCTGTTGAAGCCTGTTGTTTACGGTAAAGAACTAAACAGTAAAATGTATTTGTAAGTTAGTTGAATTTAATATATACGTAGCCTTATTTATATTAAATATATTTGTTTGTGAATTACGTTGGAGTAACTTATTATTTTAAGTTGAAGTCGAAATGAAAGAGTGCGTAAATAATCTTACTATTATGTTTTTAATAATTATAATAAGATGGACATATTTTATCAATTACAACAATTTAATATAATTTTTAATTAATATAATTTTATTATATACAATTAATATATAATTTTTTTAATAATATTTGATTTGCATATATTTAATTTTAGTTATAATGATAATTAATTAATTTAAAAATATAACATATTATATTATAATTATTACACATAATAGTATAATTACAAAAAAATAGAAACATGGTAATAAAATCACACATGTTCTTGTCTTCAGTTTTTTATTAGAAATCTGAACCAAACAGATTTTTGTTTTCAGTTTTTATATTACAAATCTCAACCAAACAGGTTTTTCTTTTTTTTTTTGAAAAAAAACTGAAACCAAAAACAGGAAACTGAAACAAAAAACAACAACAGAAAAACAGAAGTAGAACCAAATGGCCCCTAAATATCTCATATTTAATTATAAAGTTTTTCAAATTTTACAATCAATTCGAACTTGATTAAAATATGTCTTCTCTTTTCAACCTGTTCTTTGTATGTAGCCTATAAGGTTTCCAAATATATTGATGATAAATATAAATTATAATTTTAAGTAATATTTAGGATTAGATAAATTAAACTCCTTTAATTTATCTTTAATTTTTTAATTAAACTATTGATATGCATAAATCAAGATTGTCGTGTAATAATGTATCATAACCATCCTAAAGTTTTAAGTGTCATTCAATTATTTCATCATACAATGTTTCGATTAGACATAGAGCATGAAATACCTAATTTATTTTGAGTTCAATGATATTAGTTCTTTGTCCTTAGCTATTGATCCAATTAATGATATTTGTAAACTATTTTCAAGGTATCATTTCACGTTGACTAAGGATTTCCTGAATGAATACTAAGCGAAAGCAACAAGAAATTTTTCTTAATTACTTTAGGGTGATGAATCTTATTTTGATCACTCAACTACTGCCATATAGTTCATGTTACATCTAGTGACTGCCGACTGAACAACCTATAATTAGAATAAGTCATAAATAGTATTAAAACATAGCAATTCTTATGCAAGATAACTTTGGAGACCTTAAATTAAAGGATCACTTATACAATCTGTCATAATGAGAATTTCTATTGGCATACAAATAATGTTCCAAATGGATTTTTTATATCAGGACACTTCAATGAACTTGTTCTCTAATAAGCACTCACACGTTTGTTTTAGTATCTCCATACTTTAGCCTATGAGATCAACTACTTCTGTTATGAGGAAAAATATAATGTGTGCTAGTCCTTTTGTGTTATATTAATGTCCAGTTTTAATAGAACAATAACTAGGAACAACTTAGGGATAATACATAAATTCAATATGAATCTCATAATTATAATCTCGTTATAATTTCATTTGTACTATATAATTATCTCATAAACTTTATCATATCCATCTAAATATGTAAAAGATAAAGAATGCCTTTAAATTATTTTATCACTAAACTACACCAATTGGCTATTGGGCAAAAACCAACAATCTCTCACTTGCACTAAGTAATCGTCTAAGTATCTTATACCATATCACCATATGACGATTTTGCTACTACTAGGACAGTGGCTTAATGAGAGAATTCTACAAGATTATCTATAGAGAGCATTTACTTAGATCTTACAACTTTCATCTTAATTATCATAATAATTAAGAAAATTTTGCCTAAATACACCTTTTAATTTTTTTATTAGACCTTTGCTCCTTTGACATGCCCAATGACTCTAATGTTCCTTAGTACATTACTATCCTGAACAATGTAAAGAACAATATCAAGTTCAATAAAGAACTTATTGATCCAATTAATCATTCCACTAAATGAAAAATGTATTATGACTTAATTGGCAACCATTGCTACATTGGAGCCTTTCCAATCTCAAAATGATATTGTTTTAAGCAAAATAAACCTTAATTAGGATTTATTTCTATAGTAAATATCCTTATCTTCTTGAACTCAATCAACTTATAAATACAAAAATTTATATCTTTAATACTTCATAAGTATCTAATATCTCAAATACTAAACATTTTTAGTATATTATCTATGTACTTGGACTTAGAATAGGTGAACAACTTCCAATATATCTCTATAGATCTAATTCTTATAATTAATAAGAATTGTTCTTGGACAATATATTTTCAAAAATTAAAAATTAGAATTGTCATTCTCTATATGCAATATGTTTCAACATACTCATACTAAAGAGGATAATTATACTCCCACTAACTTTGTTATAGATATGATAAATTCACAATCATCTCAAAAACAAATTATTTGAATTCATCAAGAAAGTTAATGTTTTAATGTCTTGTAGCCTTTTAACTATACATCAAATATATCAACAAAGGTAGTTCCATATGGATGTGCTGTCATGAGATTTAAACTTTTCACATTTTATCTTACTCTCACTTCTTACCTTGAGAACCATTCTCCTATAAATGTTGATTGAAACAAATATTTTGTTCAATAGGTCTGTAAGATTATATCCAACCTTTTGGATATCTCATAACCTTTTATTATCCAATTTAATTCTAAACTTAGTGAATAATACATGCTTCAGGTACGCATCACATCCTTAAATCATTAGCTTTGACTCTTTCAAAAACTTAGTACTTTATATCTAATATAAAATCTTGCTAATTGATTCAATTGGAACTATTAAAGGTAAGTCATTGTACTAACCATAGCGATAGGAAAAATAATATTGCACCATACAATATCTCATATTGTATTTTAGTTATGAATGTATTCACCAAAGAATCTCATTCCCTATAGATAATCGAAAATTTAAAACTCACGAAATCGATCTCATAGAAATGCTTCAACATTGTTAATGCTTAATTTCTGCTTAGATTTAAACTATTTGAACTTTTCAAAAATTTAAATCAATGTTTCATTTAATACATATGACTATATCACACAAATTCATTAGTAATCTAATGAAATATAAGTATTATCATTTTATGAATTATTATTCCATCCAATACATCACATGTATAAACAATTCAATACCATAATCATCCTTTCACCAAAGTTGATTTGGTTATTCTTCAACTTAACAAGTTTCATACAATTTATAATCAAAATGATACACATATCCTTATATGTAACGTCATGATTCTTATTATGTTGATTTAACCAATATGGCATAAAAGGATAGTCTCGATTATCTAATTTAATATTCTTGACATTTATATTAAGCATAAGTCTCCTTTGACTCTGATACATACAAACTATTTGTATAAAATTGGATCAAATACGTTTTCTTAACAATTTGTTTCTTATCATGCATTAAACATTATAATAATATTGAATATAAATTTAGTATCAAACACTCAGCATGAATGAGAAATACATATGATCAATCATATCTCGTATAGGAAAGAAAAATCATGAAATCATTTTTCTTCTTATGATAACTATTATCATACTATTGCAAATACCTTTAATTAATGTCCATATTTATGCTTTTATTAAAGTGAATTGAATGAAACAATTTTATCAAGATACTATATCTTTCAGCTCTACTTCTTGCAACCTTTTACATCTCGTTATCATGGTGCTAACTTACATCTTACATCTTTTCATCAAACTTTATGAGACATTAATCAACTCAAAATGTCAATCTTTATATATATTAAAAAAACAGCAAAAGAAAAAGATAAAAAAAAGAAGAGATGTGCTGGAGAGGTGGTCTTCGGTGGGGTTTTGGCTAGGGAAAAGAAGGGACAACCGAAGGTGCTTCAGGAGAGCATGAAGAGGGCTATGGCAACTCTCAACTTTGAGAGACCCATAGAGGGCTAGACAACCCGATACTAGTTCGGAGGCGACATTGACGCCGACGACTCGGTTAGGCCTTTTTTCCATTATTTTGTTATTTCTTTCTCTCTTTAGAAATTGTTTGTGTTATTCTTTGCGTAAGGATTTGGGTTTCGTGTATGAATGATCGTGTTATCGTTATAATTCAATTATTTTTGTATGAACCTATTGGGTATTGTGAAAAGATGATTTTAATGCGTTTATTGGATCGTTTTATTACAAACCCATTACTAGAATATTCAATGTAATATGTAATTGTTATGTTGAAATTCATTTGTAGCGATTAATGGTTCGTAATTATTAGGAATAACATAACCTAGGTTAAATTACACATCGTATGTAGTTGTTGCCTTGATTAATTAGTTTTCCTAATTCATAATGCTACTACCTAATTGAATCTGGAGATCGTATCTTAAGATATTCGGTGGTTATGTTTAATTAGCGATCGTATCTTAATTAAACACTACGTAAGGGAAAACTTGAGTTAATTATTGACCCATGATTAATAGTTTCTAGGAGAGGTTTGAGAAAAACAAATCAATGAAATATGCTTAATTAGGGTGTAGGCTGAGATTGATCAAAAAATCGATTCCTTACCGAATTCTCCACTTTTATCATTTTTTATAGGTTTTCTTTAAATTGCTTTTCTTAGTTAGTTTAGCTTTATTTTATTTTCTTATTTAAACACAAAACAAAACCCCTTAAACTAAATGCTGATTAGTTTCATTTCAATAACTTTACACACACTATTTGTGGGATCGACTTAGACTCACCACTATTATAGTAGTAGTCTAGTTTATTTTGACTAGCGTTATGACATGTTAATTTTTATTGTTTTTATAAAAAAAGAGAAAAAAGAAGCAAAAGAAAAACGAGGAAAGCAAAAGAGAAAAGAAAAAATAAAAGAAAGAAAAAATATTTAAATCAAGGTATCAAGGAGGAAATACAATTGTTGTGAAAAGTTGTTAATTAATAGTTTATCCTCCTTAAGTTGTATTGATTGGGAGTTTGAATATATTGCATATAAGATAGAGATTGTTTTGGATGAAGTACTTCTTGTGAAGGTTTATAGTGTAATAGCTTAAATGAGTTGTGAAATATAAGTGCTACATCAGTCATAACTGACGGTACCCAGTTTTGAATGAGTGTTAGCTTGTGTGTTTGATGTTTTATTAAGTGTTACTTTTGTTTCACTAGCTTTAATGATTCTCAAGCTACTCGACCTAAATACATCTCACCTGACCTTTACCCACATTGCAACCTTGAAAAGTCCTTTGATTCATGATTTTGCATGTGAACATTAGTGATGGAGAAATGAAATGATATGCAAAGTTGTGGAATGTCTTGATTGTGAATGGTATTTAAGTATACCCATGAACATATCTTGTTAAGTGTACCCATGAACATATCTTGTTTAAACACATTTTTCACGTCTACCATTAGGTTGCTCGGTTTTTAAAGGTATTGAATGTTGATTGATCATGAGTAAAAGCTTGGAATGTTGAGTTCTTGTTATGATTTTTGAAATTCATTCATCTTTGGTTATGATATGTTAGTCTTGGAAAATAGGGGAATTGAGTAAATGTTTTGGGCCTTTAAACTTAATTTTGATATCGAGGATGGCCAAAAGCTAAATGTGGGGGAAATTGATAAGTGCTTAATTGATTATGAATTTATTGTATAACACTTAGTAATTATTGCTATGAAATTGCTTAAGATACTCACTTTAAATATGATTTTAGGTACAATTCAGAAGCAAAGAAGTTAAAGTGAGATGAAAGTGATAATTAGGCCATTTTTTGAAGTTTAATGTTCACTTGTTTTCATAGAGTAAGAAGAAGAAATTAGAGGAAGAAAATAAATTCAATCCAGACGAAGACAACCAAGAAGTTGCTAGGAGGAGCAGTAAAACAATAGTACAATGAGAACAAAATGCCGCAATGTGTGTGTTTCATGCACACATACACACACGTTGAACAAAAATGACTGGCATCAATACAGCAAGAACAAAAAGTTAAAACGACAGCAGCAAGAAGAGAAACAGAAACGATGATGCAGAATAAGAAGGAAAGCAGCTAAAGATAACCAAACGACAGCACCGCCAAGGGAAGCAACATATGACCAAACAATAGTGCAACTGGGAAGGAAGACCAAGATACAACAGTTGGGAAGCTTAAGCAAAACGTAGACATCGACCAGTTGAAGCGCAGATGTTGGAGACTTGGGTTTAAGAAAAGAGTTGGAAAAAAGGGTTTTGTGTTTTTAAAAACATAAGAGAGAGCTATGTATAGCCATAAATAAGTGTGTCACGGGTAGTCACGAGTATGAAATAATTACAACTCACCTTAACCTTAATTTTCACTTTAAAATCTTCATTTTTATGACAGTGAAAGGTTATGAAAGTTTTGGTGTGTTTCGACTGAGGGAAAAGAGGAGAAGGCATTTTCGGTTAGGCTAAATTGTGAGGGAGCTTCAGGAGAGCGCGAAGAGTGAAGTAAGCTCTCCACTATGAGAAGACCCATAGAGGGGTAGCTTCCTGACACTGACAACCTGGTTAAACATTCCTTCCTTGTATTTGTTATTTCTTTCTCTCTTTAGAAATTGATAATGTTATCCGATGTGTATGGATTTGAGTATTATGAAAAGATGATTTTAATGCATTCATTGGATCGTTTTATTATAAACCCATTGCTAAAATATTCAATGTAATTTGTAATTGTTATGTTGAAATTCATTTGTAGCGACTAATAGTTTGTAATCATTAGGGATAACATAACCTAGGTTAAATGACACACCATATGTGGTTGTTTCCTTGATTAATCGATTTTCCTAACTTGTAATGTGGTTACCCAATTGAATCTAGAGATTGTATCCTGGCTTATTCAGTGGTTAGGTTTAATTAACGATCGTATCTTGATTGAACACAAGCTAAGGGAAAACTTAGGTTAATAGATTAACCTACAATTAATAGTTTCTAGAAGAGGTTTGAGAACAACAAATCGTGTAAATATGTTTAATTAGGGTGTAGGCCCATATAGAACCAAAGAACTGGATTCCTAACGAATTCACCACTTTCATCACTTTGCATGTTTTCTTTAATTTGTTTTTCTTAGTTTAGTTTCATTTTATTCTCTTATTTCAAATCAACCAAACCCCCATAACGTCAAATCCGATTAATTTCTTTTCAAAAGCTAACCAAACACTCTCTGAGGGATCGACCTAGACCTACCACTGCTACAATAGTAGGTCTAGTTTTTATTTTGACTAGCGTTACGACTTGGTGTCAAGAATCAAAAGGTGGACAAGTTTAAATCATCACCCACATAATAATTGATTAATAACTAATTGATAGGGCTATATTTTACATATTATTAAGGGTTAAATTAGTTATAATTTATCGTCTTTATAAAATATTTTATATGAATTATATGATATTTCTTATATTTAGTTTATTGTCTTATAAACGATGATTTGAAGAAGAAATCTCAAATGTGAGTGAATTGTTCTTTATAGTTGTTCGATTGAGAAGATACTGTAGTCATTTAAAAGCTAAAAAGATTAAAAATAAGGCATTAAAGATTAATTCAAGTTAAAGATGTAAAAAATTAGAGAAATTAGTTGAAAAGGCCAGATAGGCATCAAATACAATTAGGAGAAAGGCACTTTCCTCTCGTATGGTTCAAAAGATGGAGAAATAAAAGATAATCAATATTAGTTGTAAAATCATATGGGGCACCAATTACGTACAGATTTTAACTAAAGTTTTAAAAGCCAATCAACGTTGGTGTGAAAACTAGAATGATGTCAAACTAGTAATATGCACTTTAAGGACAAGTAAAATTAAATTTTCAATTATCTTAAGACTCCATAATTTAAACCTTGTTTATAAATACTTTTGTTAGGGTTAACTTACGGAGATTTTTGAGATATATGTGACTACCTTCTTGATTTTTAGTTATTATTTTATGGTTTCTTAATATTAGGAAAGACTTTATAGTAAGGATTAGAAGGAGATCAACGTCAAATTGGACATAATTAGAGATATATTGTTATATCTTTTCTCCCTTCTTCCGTTTATATTAAGATTGATTTGTTTCATTTTTTTCATTATGTTAAGTAGTTAAATCCCTAGTTAGGATTAGGGATATAGTTTGTGATATATATTTTAATTATCAAAGCATAAGTAGTTATTGTTTGGTTGAGTTTATTCTTTTTAATCCTAACAGTTGGATTTATAAATTACCATGATATATTCAATCATAAGGATTGCATGAAGAACTAAGAGATCTAATAAAATTTATGCTCTACTGAAGTAAAGCACTTGTTAATATAGGAATCACGTAAAGTATATAAAATACACAAGAAGAGGGGTTGAATTGTGTAATCTTTTCGAAATTATTAATATTTTGAGATTTCTTGAATATCTTTACAACTATCAGATGAATACCAAGGATATTTTACTAAAGTTGATAAGTATTGGAATCGCAAGTAATTTTATCTACTTGTCTAACAACAAGAAAACTAAAGTATAAGGGTTAGAGAATAGACGTCGCGATTTTATATTGGTTCACCCCAAACTTTGGGCTACGTCTAGTCCCCAGAGTTTGTCTCAGATTTCACTATACTCTTCAACTTTACAAGTATTCTTTCTACCCTTCCAAAGCCTCATCAGGTCTCTTTTATAAAGTATTCTTTTTGCTATCTTAGCCTCTCCAAGCTCTAGCCTTTTCTTTCTCTCTCTAAGAAAGATATTTTGAGCTTTTCATTACAGTAGTATTCGCTCTCTTGTTTCGCACTTTGAATACAAAAATTCTCTAAGTATTGTACAATCAGAATTTTCTCTCTTGTAAAAACCGTTATTTTAGTCTTCGACTAGGACTAGTATTTATAGCCGAAGTCTCTAACTGTCTTCTTGAGAAACTGCTTCTTTAATCTTATAGAAACCGTTATTTAATTGAGTCCTATAACTGACTCCAACTAACTAACTGTCTGATGTTCTAGAGTGTCTTCTTTTTTGTATCATCTAATATTGTAGCTTCGTCTGGTATTGCACTTCGTCTATTATTGCGCTTCGTCTATGTTTGTCTTTCGTCTTTGGTTTGCGCTTCGTCTGTTGTTTGCGCTTCGTCTATGTTTGCGCTTCATCTATATTTGTGCTTCGTCTGTTGTTGCGCTTTGTCCATGATGACATGTATCGTCTATTGCTGATGTATCGCCTGGGATGACTACGTGTTACTTACATTTTTCTGCACACTTAACAAACTTATCAAAACAGTTCATGCATTTGTAAGATTATTATTATTTGATTGTCACCAAAATTAATAAAAGTGAAGTCTTCTTGACTTAACAATCTTCCCCTTTTTGATGATAACAAATAATCATAGTTTTAGAAAGATAAAATGATATTCAGATGAATAGACGAATAATATTAAGATGAATAATGAGACAAAAACATAAGAAATGCAAATGCATATATGATATACGAAGTATACGAAAGTTTTCTATCTCCTTTTCTTGTTCTCCTCATATTCTTTCTATCTTCTTCTCCCTCTATTTATTATTAATAAAAAAAAATCAATGAAGACGCTTCATAATTTTAGAAAACATATGTTGCATGTTAGTGCGGATCATCTTGAGGTCTTGTTCAATAGTAACCCGTAAAAATTCTACTTCCTCATGAAGATCACCCACTTAGTCACTCAAGTCATCAACCTTAGTATGACTTTCCTCAATTTCTTTTGCTAAGGCTTCCTGAATTTCCTTCTGTTTGTGATTGGCTTTCGTCTAATTCATGAAATGCTTCAAGAACTCCGAATTAACAGTAGGATCTGGTTGTATTTCACTAAGTGGAAGGAGGTGTTCAACAAAAGATGGCTCTGAAGGTAAAACATCTAAATCTCTGATTTTGATTGTGGGAGGTCTTAAGGTTTGATTTCCTTCTGGGAAATCAAGATCATCAGGTCTAGGTAGTTTAGGAACTGGTTGCCCAAGAAGGTGTAACACTTCTTTAACTGATGGTATGAAATTTAAAGGTCTGAAATGCATGATTAAATGCACAAAGGTCTCTAAGTTGAAATTAATACCTTCAACTATGATAGTTTTGTACTATCCTTTTGTCACTTTTCCAACTACCTTGAAGTTTGCATCTGTGGTGGAAACTCCAAATTGACTTCCTGATGTTTTTG
>JAOSBL010000007.1:10120498-10130831 GCA_027568915.1 Erythroxylum roraimae
ATCACTTTCGTAACATCTTAAAATAGTAACCTTTTATAATGTTTAGTAACACTTAAAAAAATTGTTATCAATGATAAGTTATATGTTATAAAATCATAAAGTGTTACTTATCAAATTAAGAATCATAACATTTTAAAATATAATGTTATTGTAGATAGGTATGTTATAACACATTGTCAAAAGTGTTACTGTCTAGTGTTACTGTATGTCATGTTTGTTGTAGTGTGAGGAAAAACATAGCTAGATTTCACCATACATATTTCCACATTTACAAACAAGATAATTTCAACATACACACATAGGCAAGAATTTGCCCAATTATACTATAACCCTAAATATGTTACCTACCTAGATAGCTTGCAGAAACCAAGTCAAGCTTGCCTTTCCCTTTTCTCTTGGGTAGGATTCCCTTGGTCCCCTACAATAACCAAGGTTCCAAACAAAACAACATTCCAATCAAAATCATAACTTAAAAGAAAATCATACAATTTCAACAAATACAAATTAACCGCAAATCTAACCTACCCATCACCCATCTAAGTTAGAAAACCTAAGACCTAGCTTAGAAACCCTAGAAAAGATGGTTAACCTACCTTAACAAATTGTTTTCTCCTCTTTCCTTCTTTTACCAAAGCCTTTCTCTTCTCTCTCGAACTTTTGTTTTCTCACTCTTCTCCCTTTTGAATTCACATTTTTTCTCCCAAAACAACACATCCTTTTTATATTTCTACCCTTAACAAGCCCAAAAAGTCCATCTTACCCTTCCTTATAAGCTTATGTCTTTTATGCTCAAGTGGTCTCCGAAAAATGTCCTTAAACATCCTTATTACATCAACACTTTACATCCATTTATCCATTCAACAAATCCTACTGACCTTAGCACCATTATAATTCCAAAAATTAAATCTATCTAAACTCCAAAATTATTTTGAAATCATGCTTACTTAAAGAAAAATTTTCCAGGGTATAACAAATTGGACCTTCTTCAGAGATGTCTTGCATCCCTCTCTGCTATGTCCATCTTACCAAGGAGCAGTTCAGTCGAAAGATCCATTCTATTAGACACTTATGTTTGTCTATAATTTGTTGAAAAGTAATCGAATGAACCTTCCCTCAATGATTATACATTTTTTGTTGGATAAGGGGAGTCATAAAAATACAGCAAGAGCATTGCCTTATGGGATGCTACTAACTAAGATATTTTCATATTGTGACGTGTCTTTTGATAATTTGGAATGTTATAAGCTTAGAAAATATCATTCATCTATTCCATTCCAATTTGGGCATAAACTGAAAGACAACATGTGGGTGGAAAAGAAATACGAGAGAGTAGCAGATGTCTTGGTCCTACTCCAACATAATAGCCTCCTTTCAATCCTCAGGATGCCAACAATCCAGATATCCAACAACAACTGAGGGAGATTCGATTACATCAGGATCAAATGTAGGATCAAATTAAGGACTTGTAAAATGTCCTTCATGTTGTTATCGATTCAATTAAAGAATACTTTCTTTAAAACACATACTTTTCTGCTAATGATTGTTTTGGTATTGTTATGACTATTTTTTTGGTTTATACTTGTTCATGACTCTTTTTGGTTTAGACATATTTGTGATATTCTGAATATTTGTGCTTTATGGTTATAATCCTTAATTATTTCATTTTTCCCTTCTTTTTGACAATGACAAAAGGAGAGAGTTAAGAAACTTTGATATATTTTGCTAGCTGTTGATATATTTTGAATGGTGATATATTTTGTTTGTGATTTATGTTATGATTGCATCTAAGTTATCTTTCAATAGGCTCCTTTCTTAAGAAAGGCTACTTCTAATCATGATTGTGACTAAGGACATATAAAATTTACAAGTATTTTTATTTCAAAATCTTTTTAGTTATTTGAATTTTTTAAAATATATTTGTTATTACTTATCATCATCAAAAAAGGGGAGATTGTTAGCTCAAGGCTTTTAAATTAATGATTTTGATGATAACAATCAATAATATTTAGTTAAGATTTCAAAATTCAAATTTACTGGATTATTTTTTTCTAAAAGATAATGATATTCAAAAGGTTATCTGTTCAAATAAAAGAAAAATGTTTTTTTTCCTATTTTTACATGAATAAGCCTAACAAATTCATTTTCATAGTAAGAAATAGTTCCACAATATACGAAATGGATAAGCTCCTATCGTTTTTGTACGAACAAAGGATCTTGTTGTTCAATCAATTCAATAGTCGGCTTTGAAGACACAGTTAAAGGATTATTCAAACAACTAGATATTTGAAGATTCTGTCAAAGATAATGAGAAAGACGTAACAAAATCAAAGCCGATTAAGTCAATTAGTCGATGATCAATTTAAAGCAACGGCTAGTTGAAGGGAATCTCTATTTAAGGGAGAGGTACAACATTCGATCATAAGACAGACTTTAAAAGTACATTAGTAGCATCAATACTTGTTCTATAAAATTATACCTTATTTCTTTTGAGCTTTAGAAAGTAAAAACACTCTATCAAGAGAGAGATTGATATTTATTGAAGCTCATATTAAGCAAACCCTACTTTCATTAGTTGAGAGTTTCTAGAGGCTTGATAAATACCTCTAGTATAGAAGGTTGAAGAATCTTGAAAAATATGTATTTGTGAGTTTGGAAAGGCTCGTCAAATTACTACTTGGAGATTTATTAGTGAAACACTCAAGTTAGAAACTTAGGGACTAGACGCAGGCTTCGTTATAAACCGAACTAGTATAAATTAGTTGCGTTGTTCTTTCTCATTCCTTAATTTTTAAATTTTCGTATTTTAGTTACTGCTGTTTTCAATTTACACGAGGCTCCTTTCATTTTAAAGTTTGATAGGCTCCTTTTATTTTAAACTTTAACTGACTTCTTTTGTTTTTAAATTTTAATATATAAGCCACGAATTAATAATAACTAGTAAATTTTTTTTAAAAAATACACAATTCACCCTTCTTACTCGCTTGTATTTGCTTTATCAAGATCGTCATGAATTCAATAACTAGCTCATCATTCTCTGAAATATCTCGCTCTCTCTCTCTCTTCTTTTGTTTTCTTGTTTAAATGGCATTCATGTAATCTGTAGCTCGCTTTCCCCACCAATTTGGTGAGCTTGCTGTAACACTGTTCTTGCGTAGAAAGAACGCGCTGGAAAATTGTGTCTGCTTTTCTCAGGATAGCGTCAAAAACTGGGCCGCTTAACAGAATTACCAAGACGCTCTGGTTAGTAGATATCTAGAAGGCTTTTTAGCATGGTCCCCAGAAGATGTTCTTTCTTCTTAGCTGACTGCCAAGAGGCTGTTCTATTAAGCTAAATAACAGAATATCACTGCCTTCTTTTAGATTTGGACTCATCTTTAATCCCAATTTCATTTGCAACTACAGATCACAGTTCAAACCTTTCCAAGACACCGAAATAGACCCAATTAGATTTTCTTAAAAATTAATGCAGATCAAAAAGACAATTAAGATAATATGCCATTATATTAAAGTAACACAGGTAGAAAACTATTAAAAACAAAATATAAATTAGACTTGAATTACATGAGGAATGCTAGACATAAAGACGTGGCTGATCTCTTTTCATTTTATTTTTCTGGAATAGAACCAATAGAAATTAAAACCAGTTCAATAGCCAGAGTTATAGTTTATGAATTATATGTACACTTCATTGAATCCTAGGAATATATTTCGTATTGCTTAACGAAATCCAAAAGCATGTTAAAACGTGAACAACTGCTAAAGAAAGTAATCAACTATTGACAACACTACACAGGTCACCAGAGTTTGCAGTAGGACAAGATTGGAGAGGCAGCAACGATTGGAGGACCCTGACTTTTTTGGAGCATTTTGACCGGGCGGTTGTGCAGTCATTGGAACACGATGCGACGGGCTTGATGCTGGTGAAGAGGCATCAAATTCTGAACCTGAGGAGTTAGTACAAGATAAAGGAGGAGACTTGTTCTTTACCTCCGTTAAAATACCATCTATTCCATGGCATCTAATGGAAGACCCTGCAGTGCATACATTTGGACTGATAATCTTAACGTTGTTGAGGGTAAAATTCCTTCTTCCCATGTTATAAACACTGAGCATGTAATCAGGTTCAGAACTCGGAACCACTGAACCTGATGGAATATGCTCCAGGTATTCGAAAAGCAAAGGTGACGGGATTGAATGTCGAAGTAAAAAATCAGACACAGCTTCTTGAGCCAACCTGAATCGGGACAACATCCGATCACTGGGCATCAAGAAGGTGACATTTTCTTGAATTCTCAGATCGAGAGGGGAAATCATGTTAATGAGCATAACAAAGGTGAAATAGTTGGCTTTCACCATCTCTTCAGTGGCGACAATAAGGTCTTGGCTTAAGGAGTTACGCGTGTCTGAAGTGGACCCGACTGCTGAGGTTAGGATCAGTACATACAGTAACAAGATAATCGTGTAATAAGTTGCCATTGGATTTAGAGCTTGCTCCCTCCTGAAAGAGTACAATGAAATTTCTCATCCTCATGTTGTTGGTGCTTCCGAGATTATTAATATCTGAAGAGCTAGGCTGGACATGCATACGTGATGCTTCAACAACTAAAAGTTCACATGTCCTGCACGTTTGGAAAGTTAGTTTTAGGTGGAAATAATGAACTCGTTTTCAGTAATTCATGGTATATATCTAAAAGTGTTCAAGATTCTTCTATCATCAATCAACCTTTTCTTTGCCTAAATTTTCAAGGTCGTGAATCGTGATTACTATTTGATGTTCTCACTTGATTGGTTCTAAGGTAAGATAAACAGAGTTGAATTGTTGGCTCTGATTATCGAGCTTTCACACTTTGGAACCTTCAACTAATTAGTTTTTATATGTATCAAAATTTTGTTGGCAATAATATTCAATTTCTAAATTTGTATGTAAAATGAAGGAAGATTCGGTCCAAGGTTATCATTGCAAGAAAAATGTGGAGTAGCGACGGAAAATTAGCGACGGAAATGAAACCGTTAGACGTTAGCGACGGAAAGCATATTTCCGTCGCCAAAGCTGATTAATCTATCGATGATAAAAATATCTGTCGCTAAATATGGAGGGAAATGGTTGCGAAAAAATTTGCGCCGGAATTAGCAGCGGAAAAACACGTTCGTCGGCATAACTTTAAGAAAAGTATAAAATTGCGATGGAGCATTACCGACGGATTATTTACAGTCAGTAATGGCCGATGGATTTCTTATATAAGTCGGTAATATTGTCGTGGAAAAGGAAAAGATTTAACAATGAAAATATAGGACGTCAGTAATTGCATCGGTAAAAGCGTCGTCTACCCAGATGTTAGCGATTGTAACAAAACGACGTCGCTTTTGATTGGGATAAAAAAACGAGATCGTTTTGTTTCGGCTGGGAGTGTTTTCTTGCGTTCCAAAATGATGTCGTTTGGAATAGAGACGATGCCGTATGGTTGAAATCCAAATGAAGTCGTTTGGTTTTAAAGCAAATGACGTCGTTTTGGTTAACTGAAGAACGTTCTTTACCTTGACCAAAACGACGTCGTTTTGGTTAATTGAAGAACGTTCTTTACAATCTGTTGATGAGATCCAATCAAGTCTCAGACTTGATAAAAAGGCCACTAGTAACTGAATAAATTACCGGCAATATGACCTCTCTGAATTAGAAGCAGAGATGATAACACCCAAAAAATCATTTGCATCATACGAGCACTCCGATGCAAGTGAGAATGTAGAGTATTCAACTAGCAGTCCAGATTCTGATGGCATTGGTAATGAACAAGATGTGAAAGTCCATTCGCGTGTCGTTGGCTATGATGAGGCAGCTGAGAAAGAGCAAAATTATCCAATTGAAAAGTCCAATAGCCCAGACCAAGATGAAGGTGAAAGTGTGAGAAACGGATGATACCTTGATCTCAATAAAGTTGCCCCAGTCTGGTTTTGATGACGGTTCAAACACAACAATAACAGATGAAGACATGGATGATTTTTGAGCTGATCTCTCTACTAGAAAGCAATATTATGCACGATTTTAAAAAAAGTTACAAATTTTAGGATGCAATTTTTAAAGAAAAGGAAATCAGTTTATGAGGCTTCAAGCAGTTTATATGTGTGGAACTTGAAAGGTATCAAACAATAATTAAAGAATTTGAAGGCAAAAAAGGATCTCAATGCTAAATAAGCAGCATCAAGTGCAAAGGACGAGCTAATAATGATCCAATAAAGGATCTCTAATAATCTGAGTAGTAATGAGCTTTTAATGGAATAGAAGCAAGTTTTGAAGGACTACTTAGGCAAAGATGAAGACCATGCCATTTTACTAAAGCAAATTTCTAGAAATAGCTAGCTAAATAAATTCTTCTTTAACTCAATTATGGCTAAGAAGAATTCCAATAGCATTTGCTCAATTACTTCACAAAATGGCACATTGATTGCTAACCAAGAAGAGTTGCTAAACAAAGTAGTGTTCTTCTTCAAAAATTTAACTAGATCATACTCCCTTAGCACCTCATCAGTCGAGCAACTTAAATCCTTCATTAATTTCTAGATTATGCAAAAGGAAGCATAACTTCTCATCAAGCCAGTTAAAGATTAAGAAATAGAAAAAATATTATTCTAGATGAATGGGTAAGCCCCAGACCGTAATGACTTGAATGGATATTTATTCCAAAAAGCTTATAATCAAATGGGTTTCATGATGAAACAAGTTGTAAAGGAGTTCTTCTCTAATGGTATTCTTGTTAAAGAGATCAATAAAACTTTTCTTTGTCTTACTCCTAAGATTTCCAATCCTTCATCCTTTGGTGATTTCATGCCTATTTCTTAGTAATTTTCTCTACAAGATCGTAGATAAAATTTTGGATTATTGTTTAAGAGCTCATGAACGGTACTCTAGGAAAAAAAATCTCTAGAAAATTATGCAATGAAAGTGAATTTCAACAAAGTTTTTGATTACATTAGTTGGGAATTTATATCCAACTTTCTTAATGTCTTTTGATTTCTTGGAACTTTCAGAAATTGGATAAACTCCCATGTCACCTCTACATCCTTTAGCGTTTCGATCAATGGAGTTCTCTCAAAGCTCTTTAGAGGTGTTAAGGGGATTCAACAAGGTGACCCCCTCTGTCTATACCTATTCATTCTATATATGAAAGTATTTGACTATACTTTTGAAGCACAACATTATGAGGAATGTCAAATAAATGTATCATAACAAATGCAAAAAGCCTAAGCTGATGATTTTATGTTTTGTAGATAACTTATTGATATTTTCCAAGGATGAGGCAAATTCTATTAAAATCTTAATGACAACCTTAAGACAATTCAAAGTGCTATTAGGGATGGACATAAATTATAATAAAATCCATATTATCCTTGACTTTAGTGCAATCTAACACATGGAGAGTCTCAAAATCCTAACTAAAATGGTTATTAAAAAACCCCTAATGTACTTGGGCCTCTAGTGACAAGGAAGTTATAGTTTAAATACATTTAGCCTTTATTTGAAAAAATTAGAAGCGATTGGGAAGTTAGATTAACAATGATCTATGCATTGGGTGTAAGCTATAAATCCTAAAATCTATTGTAAATTCCATGCATACTTATTGGAGTGTTCATATGTTCTTGTCTAAAGGCTTAATTAAGGCAATTAAGGATAATGGGAAACTTTTTGTGGGGCAAGATGAATGAAATCTTGTTCAATGCTAATGTTAAATGGTCGGATTTGTGCAAAACCTTTGAGGTGGCCTAGGGATTATTCCTGTAAGTGTTAGCAATAAGATATTGATGGATAAAATACTTTGGAAAGTTTTAGCCGATAAAGAATCATTATGGATGAAGTGGATGAACAGTTACATATTAAAAGGTGTAAGTACTTAGGCATTTAACAACAAAGTCTCTCACTCATGGTTTATATCTCAATTGTTAAAGTTGATATGCTCACTGGATTAAAATATAAGTTGTAAGATTGGATATGATATCTCATATTTTTATGGTATGATAATTAGACAAATAATGGAGCTCTAATCAGGATTACATTAGCTATCCAAGCTATGAGGGATGTACCAAACTAGGATAAGGTATGCTTATGAATTAAGGAGGGATAATGGTATAACTATCTAAAGGAAATAGGTCATTTGATTCCTAGTTACTCTCCTAATATAGTGACGAGGGATTGTTATGTATGAAAAAATCATTTAAATGGAAAATTTATAAATTAAGCTTATAGAGATTGGTTAAGACCTAGATCTCTGCAAGTTTCCTTACACAAGCTTGTGTGGAACAAAAACTTATGCCTAGAATCTCCTTCCTAATGTGGTTGACAGCAAGGAATATAATAAGCAAGATGGAAAGGCTACAATTCCTCCAAGTTCAGGACACGTATTTTCTATACAAGGAAACTGCTGAAACTTTTCCTCATTTATTTTTTGAATGTAGCTATTCTAAAGCTATATGGAATTCTGAAAAGTTTTGGTTTATGCCTTGTAACCAATCGCTTTGATTGTAGTTTAGTGACAAAATAATTTAAAGGCCTTCTTTATCTTATATATGTTTAAATGTATAAGATAAGGTTCATGGGATAATTATACATTGCAAATGAAATTATAATGAGATTATAATTATGAGATTCAAATTACATATATATATATAATCCTTAAATTCTCCTTAGTCATTGTTTTATTAAGACTAGACATTAACAAAATGTAAAAAGACTGGTACAAATGTTATATTTTTCTTTATGAAGGAAGTAGTTGATATCATAGGCTAAAGTATGGAGATACTTAAACAAACATGTGGGTGCTTATTAGAGAACATGTTCACTGAACTAACCTAATATAAGAAATCTATTTAGAACATTACTTGTATGTCTATGGAATTTTCATTATAATGATTGTATAAGTGATCCTTTAACTTGAGGTCTTTGAATTTATCTAGTATAGGAATTGCTATATTTTAATACTAATTATGACCAATTCTAATCATAGGTCATTTAATCGATAGTTATTAGATGTAGCATGAACTATATTAAGGTAGTTGTGTTATTAAGATATGATTCATCACCTTAAAGTAATTAAGGAGAATGTTCAGTTTTTCTTGATTAGTATTGTTTCAGGAAATCCTTGGCCAAAGTCAAATGACGCTTTGTAAATAGTTTACAGATGTCATTAATTGAATCAATAGCTAATGACAGAGAACTTGCTGAATTTTTATTTTTTAATTTTTTTTTATTTTCTTAGAATTTAGTCATTTATTTAGCAAGCATGAATAGAAACTAGAATTATTGAATAGAAATGTTAGAATTAAGTTAGAGTAATAGACATAATAGACTAAAGGAGTAAGTAGGCATTTCATTAAATGTGGAAGGGCAAATTTGGAAAGACAATAAAGTAGTCTTGAATGAATAAGAAAGAGAGGGAGAAAAATGTGGGGAAGAAAGAAAGAAGAAGAAGAAAATGTGGAGAAGCTAGGAAAGAAAAAGAAAATTGTGGAGAAGGAGAAAGAAGAAGAAGGAAGAGAAACCAACTTGTTTTAGGTAAGTTTCTTCTTTTCTTCTTGCTTTGGTAGAAAGGAATTAGAGAAATGGGTTTGTGTTGGGAATAAAGGGAGAAAGAAGAGAAAGAACAAACTCATTTTGATTTTTCATGGATTTCTAAACTAGGTTTTTGTTTTTCTAACCTAGATAAACTATGGGTAGATTAAGTCTAAGCTCAATTTTCATTTATTCTATTTTTGTGATTATTGAAGCTTTATGGATTTTCTATTGGAATATTATTTTTGAGTGGAAATTGGTTTGTTTGAAGGAAACTAAGAAAATCCGACATAAGAGCAAGAGGAAAGGAAAACTTGAACTTGGAATTACAAGCAATTAGGTGGGTAATATGTTTATAGTTATTCTGGAGATAGGCAATTTCTTACGTATGTGTGTATGCTTAATTGCTTGATTTTGAATTGTTGTGATTGTTGGAAAATGCATTATGATTCATTATCATGTTATGCTCGAAAGATATTATGACATTTGGTATAATCAAAAGAGGAAAAAGCGTAAGAGCCATGAAAGTATGAATATGTGATAGAATGAATTGAGCATAAAATTTTGCCTATGTTTTGGCAAAAGAGATACCATTTCGTTCGTCACGTGCACATTGACTTAAAGCCTTCTCCCGACTGCCCGTTTGTGGCATATGAGTTCCTAAGAAACGAACTCATTTAGTTTATGATGTAAACTTTAGTTTCTCCATTTCGACCCATGGGACTCTCAGGCCATTATGTTTGTGCATTTCATCTTTGATTTGTCAAGTATGATACATAATTGAGTGTTATGTTC
>JAOSBL010000007.1:10147755-10158711 GCA_027568915.1 Erythroxylum roraimae
GATAGTTCAGTTGATTACAAAGGGTCGAATTTTGAGTTCATCCCATTTGGTGCAGGGAGAAGGATATGCCCTGGCATCTCATTAGGGTTGACAAATGTGGAGCTTCCACTTGCTAGTTTACTTTACCATTTTGACTGGAAATCTCCCGATGACACAAGCTTAGAAAACCTGGATATGACTGAAGACTTTGGTTCCACAGTGGGAAGAAAGAATGATCTCCGCTTAGTTCCCGTTTCTTACGTTCCTGTGCCTGCTGAGTAAGAAAGCAGCAGAAATGCTAAATGCAGCTATAGTGAAATGAAGGAACTCTCATTTCCGTCATTAGAATCTAAAACGAAAGTTTCAAATGTAAGGATTTTTGATCAAACATGGGGGCTAATTGTTTATAAGGGCTATCATATAAAGTTGAGCCCAATTAATTAAAGTGGTCTAATATGTTTATAATATTTTGGGCTTCATGTATCTATTTTAAGTGTGAGCTTTATATGTGTAGAGACCGGGTTTATAATTTCTAGTTTTATGATGGGTCAAACTAGAAATTAGTTAAATTAAATTAGAGTTTTACTCTAATAAAAGTGGTTATGATCTCCAAATTAAACGTACATATAATTCTTTTTGACATTTCATCATTAGATAGAAAAAAGAGTTAGATAAAACTCTGAAAAAAAGACTACGTTTTAATTTGAAAGACAAATCGCAAGACTCTAGTGCAAATTTCAGAATGGATTCAACTTTATACATGTTAGCGTCGGGATTTGGATAAAGACAACAAAAAAACTTTATACATGTTGTGTGCTTCAGGATTTAGACAAAGACCAGAAATAAGCCTAAAGCTTTAGCATCTTGGAAAGTTTTAAAGTTATACTTGTTAGTATGCATGTTATGGATTAATATTATGATAAGTTTTTGGGTCCAAAATTTATAATTTCTAGTTTGATTTGAAATTTTTTTTAACCCAATTCTCGATTTAGGTTGCCATGATTGTCAGTGTTGTAACATCAAAAAATTGGAGCTATGACGCTTTCATACAACTTATGCAAAATTTGGTATTTTAATTTCAAATTTTGGTATTCTAAAGAAATATATAGCATTTGAAATTAAATTAATTGAAGCAACATGTTGCCAAAGCAACATCTCTTGTGAAAATTAATTTAACTTAGAATGTTAAAAAGTTTTGAGTATACGTTATTCATGCGAATATAGACTGGCCCAAAGGAAAGTTAATATTTAGCCCGAATTGGATATACACTTGTGGTGGTAAATGTGTGGCAATTATTTAGTATAATATGTGAACATTAAATCGATCCAAAGAAAGGTTTATTGTTTGACATGTCTTATTGCCAATGTTTGACCACTACATTAAGGTACCATTTACATGTTACTATTTTAATCCAAAGACTAAATGTTAATATTGTGCAAGGTATCTTGTGATGGGGCCCTACCATTATCTGTATATAATTAATTTGGCATATTATAGTGTTGTTATGTGAGTAATTAGATTTTGTTTGTTTTGTTCTCTGTTTAGTTCCTAGTTCTGCTGCAAATATCTCCGCTAGCGTTAATTCAATTTCTATGCTTAATGGCACCAATTTTAAGTTATGGAAGGAGAACGTTTTGATTGTTCTTGGAGTCATAGACTTGGATCTTGCTTTACGTGTTGATCAACCTGATCCACTTACTGGTAAGAGTACCTCTGATCAAAAGAGAGAGATGGAAAAGTGGGAAAGGTCGAATCGTGTGAGCTTGATGATTATGAAATGTGCCATTCTAGAAGCTTTTCGAGGCACTATGTTCGATCAGATTAGTATTCCTTGAGGATCTTAAGAAAAGATTTGCCAAAAATGAAAAGGCTGAAACAAGTACATTTTTGGCAAATCTTATCTCAATAAGGTATGTAGGAAAAGGAAATATAAGAGAGTACATTATGAAAATGTCTAACATTGCTCCAAAATTGAAAGAACTTAAGTTGGAATTATCCGAAGATGATGCAACTCCGCAAGTTCACGAGTCTTAAGTAGTATAGTATAATATCATCCCATAGGGAGTAATTGTGTAAGTACTAGGCTTAGATTACTCAATTAATTGGACTAAGTAGTTGTGTAAGAATGGGGAATTAAATTAAATAATTTAACTATCAAAAATAATAAAATCAATGCTAAACAAAGGTGTGAATATCTCTAGGGGTTAATCCGAATGGAATGTGGTAAGCTTCAAGGAAGGTTCCACTTTTAGCGTTTTTTATGGACTTTACCTAGATCGATTTATGAGGCAAATTCTGATTGATAGAAGGTTGAGCCTAGAGTCTTTTAGATCCTTTTTCAAGGTATCAAAGGAGTATTATGTAATAATCCTAATCTATTATCGTAGCCTAGCAATTAAGCATAACCTATTAAGTTCTTTGCTAACCTGGTTTTCTCTTATAAATTCAGTCTATGTCTAAATCTGAAATTTATAAGTTCACTGTTTTGGGGTTCCGTTATCAATTTTCACCTATCAGTTCTTCAATTAACAACTAATGTCAAGTAATGGTTAGCCAAACACAATACCAGCAAAATTTATCTCAAAACAGATAAATCAAAACCAAGAAATTCATACTTATAAATCAACCAAGATTTAATCCGCAGAAATTAGCTAAGCTTCAGCCCTAACCTTTAAGCTTTGAGGAAGCTATTCAATCATAATATGATTAAAACCACAGAAATCAAACTCAGCAAATATCAAAAGAGAAACCAAATAATAAACAAAGGGCAAATGGGTTTTGGGATCCCTTTTTGGCGTCACCCTTTGTCTCTGCCTCACTATGTTTTTCATGCGTTTCTGTGCACTGTGCGCATCTCCTGGTGGTCCGTTAGCCCTTATTTGGGTCTCCCAGCTGCGTGTGTCATTCATTCTTGATGGTGCATGCGTGTCCTCAAGCTGGTGCCTCCCCTGATGGTGCGTGTGTCGTTCATTCTTGATGGATGCGTCTCCTAGCTCTCGTTCTGCGTGGTCTTTTTGGAGCTCCTCTAGCTGGTGGGTCAGCCCCTGTTATGCGTTAGCCTCCTGCGTGTCTCCTGATGGTGTGTCAACCTCATAGTGGGTCTCCTCTCCTATGTAGTGCGTGTGTTGTGTCTAGTCCATCTGCCTCCACTGTAGACCGACATGACAAATTAATTCTTCCCTATTAAAACCTAGCCCCCCTTGTGTTTTCCCTTCTTCTCCTATGCTTCTCTTTGCGGCAATGTTTTTGGACTGCTCCTTTACTACTACTGTTTTCTCCTTTTCTGCCAGTGTTTTGGGCTGGTCCTCTCTGTTGATGTATCCCTCTCCCAATTAAACATAGCACTTGATGCGTTTTTTTTCTTTTTGTCTTGTCATTTAATGCTTCGGACTAGGATTGTTTCAGCCCTCCTTTACTGCATCGTTTTACCTTGGACTCTCCTTCCTTCATTTAATTGTTGTTGTGGTCCTTTACAACTAAAGTTAAGTGTAATTCCTACAAATTAAACAGGAACAACTATAAATGCAGTTTCAGGTAAACTAAACAATTTAGCAGAAAAAATATATATATAACTTAATGACTGTATGCAAAAACTAAGAGAAAATGCCACTCATTCCAATGAGAAAATGCATTCAACAAATGCCCCCAAACTCAAACTCTTGCTTGTCCCTAAGCAAATTAAGAAAACTATTCAAAACAGATTAAGGAGCACTCAACAATTGGAATTTTCAGAATTACAGTAACCAATTAAAATTTACCTTTAGCCACTTATCCAACCATACCCACCTTCATAGTGCAAGGATACCAAAGCTCGCTGAAACACATACTCCTTGATTCAAGTCTAATTAGAAACTAACCAACTCACAAGAGTAGAGAAAAGCCAAATAAATTCAAAAGCAAATTACAACCCAAGAGACTCTAAAGGTATTATCAAATTAACCAATCCCATAGGCAAAAATTCTTCATCCCATCTCCACTAATTTTTAGCAGTGCTTCTCAAAGGATCAAAAGGTCTTATTAGGGTTGTAATAGGGTTGTTGGAATTTAAACTCGGCTTAGACCAAGGAAAGGGATAATAATAGCTCAAATGAAATGGAAACAATTATTCAAGAAATAGGAAAGTGTTAGGGATCTCTCTCTCTCTCTCTCTCTTTTTCTTTTCTTTTCAAGTAAAAATTGTGGAAGCAAGGAGGAAAGATTTTGAGGCTACCCGTGACATCAGCTTATAAACGTGATTTCCTTGAGGACTATAAGAACATTGGAACTAACCTACCAACACCACTTCATATACATTATTGGTTGATCTGTATATCATCATGTCAAGCTTGTTAGGGAACTAACAACATCATCATGTCACAAGAAGTATGCATGGTGATGTTGATATAGGATGGCAAAACTCAAACATGACAACATGTTATTGAAAACGGTAACAATCACAAGACTTGACTCAATATCAATGAATTCCCAAGTTCCAATAATTGACTTTCCCCCAAACTTGGTTTTGTGTACTAAGGGTAATAACTTTATACCCTTATCCCTTTAAGAAACTGTAAATACAGAATACCTGCAAAATCCTCACTTGCTTGGTCTTCTTTTTTTTTTTGGTTTTTTGGTTTTTCTCTTTTTTTGGTTTCTTTCTTCTTCTTCTTCTTTTTTTTTGTTTTCAACTCCCCACATATCCTACTCCTAAATAATCATTTCCATATGAAAGGTAGGGAATGCTTGGCTTATAGCTTGGTTAAATGAGAGTGCCAAAGAAATAGGGATTTTCCTTATGCTCAACTTAGCTCCGAAGGGAATATAAGGTTATTTCGCAAAATTATGCTCACCCTCACCCCCCCAAACTGAGATAGGACATTGTCCTCAATGTCAAGGTGCGCAGGTATAATTTAAAGTAGGTAAGTAAGCATGTATATGCACAGTTAAGGACAAAAAGAATGTCAGCAATCGGCCGCATGCATAGGCTATGCAGGATGATGCATGCCCAGAATTTAGAAATGCTGCAGATCAAATTCAAACACAAACAACCCCAAAATTCAATAATATGCTAAGTTATGAGTAAAGAGGCACAAAGAACTTCGTAAAGAGGCACAAAGAACTTCCCTATAATGAGCTTGGATCATGTTCTTCAGAAGTGTAATTCCTCCCATCAAAATTCGCTCGTAAGGTCTAATTTCCTGCAATTAAAACGAAGAGGAACGTTAATTTTGGGTAAATAAAAAAATAAAAAACAACTAAGGTGTGAAACTTGGGTTGCTTCCCAAGAAGCGCTAATTTAAAGTCCTTAGCTTGACTTGGACAAATATTTGCTCAAGGGTCAGGGTTGGAGAGGGATTGAGTGACCCCTTTTTCTATTGGAAATCCAGCCACATAAGGCTTTGACCTCTGCCCACTAACCTTAAATACTCCAGTTTTGGGATCTTCAACTTCTACCGCACCATGAGTATAAACTTTAACAATTTTGAACGGTCCTGACCACCTCAACTTCAACTTTCCGGGAAATAGCTTGAGTCGCGAATTAAATAGCAAGACCGAGTCTCCTTCTTTGAACTCTCTTTGGATAATATGTTGGTCATGCCATCTCTTCGTTCTTTCCTTGTAGATTCTGGCATTCTCATCAGCATCCAAGCGAAGCTCCTCCAACTCATTCAACTGAAGCAAATGCCTTTCTCCAGCTACCTTGAAGTCAAAATTAAGCTTCTGAGCAACCCAGTATGCTTTGTGTTCTAGCTCGACTGGAAGGTGGCATGATTTCCCATACATTAGTCTAAATAGAGTAGTCCCAATTGGAGTCTTGTATGCTTTTCTATAAGCCCAGAGAGCATCGTCTAACGTCGAGGACCAATCTTTTCTTAAAGTGTTAACTGTTTTCTCCAGGTTGTTCTTAATCTCTCTGTTTGAAATTTCGGCTTGCCCATTAGATTGAGGGTGGTAGGCCAATGCTAACTTGTAGTACACCCCATATTTCTTCAAAAGGTTGGCGAATGAGCTGCTGATAAAATGACTTCCCTATCACTGATAATTGCTTGAGGAGTGCCAAATCTAGTGAAAATATTTCTCTTGAGGAATCTAATGACCACCTTGGCATCACAAGTTGGTGCAGCGATTGCTTCCACCCATTTGGAGACATAGTTGACCCCTACAAGAATATATTTGTTGCTAAGAGAAGGCAGTAGTGGCCCCATGAAATCTATCTCCTAAACGTCAAAAAGTTTTAGCTCCAAAATTCCTTTAAGGGGCATCTCATGTTTCCGAGAAATATTTCCAGCTTTCTGGCATTTGTCAGATGCTTGCACAAAATTCCCTGCGTCCTTGAAAAGTGTAAGACAATGGAACCCCGCTTGGAGAACCTTTGCTGTCGTCTTTTCAGAACTGAAATGGCCTCCATAGGGGGATGCATGGTAGTGATTTAGGACAACTCCTACTTCTTCACTTGGTAAGCATCTTCGGATCACCCCATCACCACAACGCTTAAAAATAAAAGGCTCCTCCCATATATAATGCTTGAACTCCGAAAATAACTTCTTCTGCAGGAAAGTAAATTCAGGTGATAGGACTCTTGAAACAAGATAATTCACATAGTCAGCATACTATGGAACTTGTAATGTTACTGCAACAATTTTTTGTGGTGAATAACACAGATCTGGTAAATCTGCACAGCAGAACAAATGCTCGTCACTGAAGGAGTCATTAATTGGTGGTTCTTCTTGAAGGGGTTCCTTCTGATTTGCAGTGAGCCTCAAGAAGTGATCTACGACCTAGTTTTCAACTCCCTTTTTGTCATGATTCTCAAGGTCGAATTCTTGAAAGAGAAGAACCCATCTTATAAGCCTTGGTTTAGCCTTCTTTTTTGCAAGTAGATAGTGAATGGTTGCATGATTTGAGTAGACTATCACTTTCAAGCCCACGATATATGACCTGAATTTATCCACTGCAAAGACTACAGCTAGTAACTCCTTTTCAGTTGTGGCATAATTGATTTGAGCATCATCCAATGTCTTGCTCGCATAATGGATCACATGGGCCACCTTGTTCCTTCTTTGGTGTAAAAAAGCTCTCACATTATAATTCGAAGCATCACACATGATTTCAAATGGGAGGGACCAATCTAGGGGTTGAAGAATAGGTGGCCAGGTTAAGGCTTGCTTAATTATGCAAAAAGCATCAAGACAAGACTGGTTAAAATTGAATGACACATCATTACTCATCAAATTAGTCAGAAGCTTTGATATATGAGAAAAATCTTTGATGGAATGCCTACAAAAGCCTGCATGTCCCAAGAAACTTCTGATCTCTTTCACTGAGGTTGGTGGAGACAGATTCGCTATCAATTCGATTTTAGCCTTATCCACTTCTATTCCACGATTAGAGACCAAGTGGCCTAGGACTATTCCTTCTTGTACCATGAAATGACACTTCTCCCAATTCAGCACTAGATCAACCTCTTCACACCTACTTAAAACTTTGGCAAGATTAGCTAAACAAGAGTCAAATGTTAGTCCATAAACAGAAAAGTCGTCCATGAAGACTTCCATAATTTCCTCAATAAATCTGAAAAGATTGCTGTCATGCAATGCTGAAATGTAGTTGGTGCATTACACAACCCAAATGGCATCCTTCGATATGCGAAGGTACCATAGGGGCATGTGAAAGTAGTTTGCTCTTGGTCGTTAGGGTGAATGGGAATTTGAAAGAAACTAGAGAAGCCATCCAAATAGCAAAAATAATCATGTTTAACAAGTCTTTCCAAAATTTGGTCAATAAATGGCAAAGGGAAGTGGCCTTTACGGGTGGTCTTATTCAATTTTTCTGTAATCTATACACATTTGTCATCTCATAACTGTCCTAGTTGGTATTAATTCATTACCTTCATTTTTCACAACTATTAGACTACCCTTCTTGGGCACATAATGGACGGGGCTTATCCAATTACTGTCGAAAATCGAGTATATAATACCCGCAGCTAATAGCTTTAAGACCTCTTACTTGACCACGTCCTTTATGTTTGGATTTAGCTTCCTTTGATGTTTAATTATAGGTCTTGTATCATCCTCTAAGTGAATTCTATGTGTGCAGAAAGAGGGCTGATTCCCTTCAGGTCTGAAATTTTGTACCCAATTGCTTGCTTATGTTCTCTAAGCACCCTTAAAAGTTTATCAACCTGCACAGGGCTGAAAAGAGCATTAACAATGACTGGATAGGTCAAATTAGGGCCCAAAATTCATACCTAAGGTTAGGAGGCAATAGTTTCAACTCCATATTCGAAGGTTCTTCTTTGTTCGATTCAAGTGGTAGTCTTTGTTCAGGTTGTATAAAGTGTGTAGATTTTTGCTCAGGCTGTGCATCGAGCATCTATGCAAATTAAAAAACTTCTGATTCTTTCTCAGTAAATTCTGTATTATCCCCTATAGTTGTTACAACCTTTACTAAGCAATGTTCCAATGAATCCTTTGGATGAGATTTTCTGAATTCAGAACCAACCAGTTTGTCAATAAGGTCTACCCTTAAACAAGAATCCTTGTCATCCACAGCCTTCATTGCCTTTCCCAAATTAAACTCGATTTCTTCCTCTCCCATGTTCAGAGTCATTTTGCCATTCTTAACATCTATGATTGCTCCAGCTGTGGCTAAAAAGGGTCTCCCAAGTATAATAGGTATGTTAGCATCCTCCTCCATTTCTACCACAACAAAGTCTACTGGGATAAAAAGACTTCCAACTTTAAGAGGCACATTTTCTAATATCCCAATGGGAAATTTTATGGACCTGTCGGCTAGTTACAATGATATGGTGGTCGGTTTAAGCTCTCCGATGTCTAATTTCTGACAAATAGATAACGACAATAAGCTCACACTTGCCCTCAAATCACATAATACTCTCCTAATTGTTGTGGTTCCTATTTAGCAAGGTATCGAGAAACTTCCTGGATCTTAAAGCTTAGGAGGGAGTTTGTTTTGAAGAATAGCACTTGATTCCTCTGTAAGAGCCACGGTCGTATATTCCTCTATCCTTCTCTTGTTGGATAAGATTTCCTTTAAGAACTTGACATAAGTAGGCATTTGGGTAAGGGCTTCCGTGAAGGGGATGTTAATATAGAGCTTCTTCAAAATGTCAATAAATTTTCCAAACTGCTAGTTTAGCTTACCTCTATGAAATCTCTGAGGGAATGGGATTGGTGGCTTATATGGTGGTGGTGGTATGTATTTTTTGGGCTCATGTGATTGTTGCACAAGCTGTGCGTTGGATTGCACAAGCTATGCATCCTGGTCTGTTCCTTCGAATTCCTTTTCAACTCTGTTTTTTTGCACCATAGGTTCTAAAACCTTTCCATTCCTTAATACCGCTGCCTTGGTTTCTTTAGGAGCTTCTGGTTGTGCTGGTAGCTTACCCTTGTCAAACCTTAGTGATGCATCTTGCTGTGCAATTTGAGTCTCAAGCATCTTATTATAGACTGTCAGTTGGTCCATTTGGGTAGTAAGTTGCTGCATCAAGTCTTCTTGCTTTTGCATAAAGGTTTCCATCAATGATTCAAGGTTGGACTTAGGATCAGGTGGCTGGGGTTGAGCTTGTTGTCTCAAGTTTGGGAAACCTATTGTTGTTGCTGGGCCTGTTGGTAATGCGGTTGATGTTGTGGGTAATTAGTTAGGGAAACTTTAGGGTAGCTTGGGTTGTTGAGACCAGGAGAAATTTAGGTGGTTTCGCCATTCAGGGTTATAAGTGTTTGAGAAAGCTCCACCTTGGTTCTTCTGCCCATAATTTCCCACAAAATTTATATGTTCAGCCCCAAATTCTTGCCTAATGTTCTGAAATTTTGTACCCATATTCGACCTAAAATCCTGATCATATAAGGTGTTGGGACCTGATCTCGGAACAGGACCCCAATCAGAAAACGAATCAAAAGCTTTCCGAAACGAACACAAATCGGAAAACAAACAAACAAACCAAAAGCGCTAATCAAATCGAAGGTCATCAATCGGAAACACAATCACGGATCTGAAAGCGAATCGAAAACGAAAGGCGAAACCTAAAACGATAAGCAGAAGCGAAAACGAAAGGAACCTAAACGAAACAAATGAACGGATCGTGAATCGGAATACAATCGAATCGAATCGAAAAGTTACAACAAACGAATCGGAAACAAAGCGAAGACAAAGCAAGCAAACGGTTCAGAAGAACCAAACTAATGTCCGACTTCCGGGTAACAAAATTTTAGTAAAGCGTCGCGTGTCGCGTTGGAACCCTAAGACTAATCCGATCCGAAATTCGGTATAAATTTTTTTTTCTTTTCTTTTTTTTCAATCTTTATTCAGTTTCATACCAAGCAACTTATATTCCCCATTTGGAAAATTCATCAATTCCAACATCTCAATCAAAACTCAAATCATAAAATTCGTCTTAACCAATCATACATATCCCAAAATTCCATCTTTTAACTAAAAGCTTATTCTAATTCTTATTCTTATTCCTTGCCCTAAAAATTTCGGCAGCATACCAGCTGCATTTTCACAATCCCAAAAATCTGCAAATCAAATAAAACATACTTCTATATATCCAAACCAATACACACACTTCATCGGACCTCCCGTCCGGAATCCAAACACAATCAAACGCAAACCTATACCTAAATCACTTCCATAATTCTCAATCCATATTCCATACTCCAATTCACATTTCAAGTCACATTCATATCCAATCACATTCACATTCACATAAACTAACCATACTTTACTTACATATTCCAATTCCATAATCATATACAAACTCAAATCCATACTCAATTTCAACATTTATTTACATTCTGAAATAAATACACTACCAACTTTAATGGCTTTCTAAGCCATATACAAATTCAATACTAAAATCAACTTTACACACGATACAAAAACATGCAAAAAGCGAAATGACGTCTTGATCGTCTTCCATCCGATCTCCTGCTCGAAAACCTGGAGATGGGGATGAAAGGGGGGTGAGCTGAAAT
>JAOSBL010000007.1:10172133-10182216 GCA_027568915.1 Erythroxylum roraimae
CAGTATCAATTGTCCTTGGAAAAATTATAATGCAAATAATATCAATTTGTAACAATTTTACTAACAAATTGCAAATAGTATGGGCTCAATATAAGGAACTAATTTAAGCACAAAATTGTAAATTAGGAGTCAAAAAAAGTAATTAACAGTTATGAAAATGCAGCCAATTAATGATGTAAACTTGGGCTCAATCATGCCCAAAATAAGTTCTAAAAATACCTAGGCTATCCTACTCACTAGTATAAGAGGCAGTTGTAGTTAATTACCTAGGGTCATCTCTTATAGAGGTGAAATTGTCCACTAAAATTAATCTTGAACAAAAATAAAAACAGATGCAATCCTAAACACTCTATCCCGATTTGTTGAGTAAAGGTTTTAAAGGAAATGGCAAAATTAAGTTGAAAAGTAAAAAAAATAATTGGGAGCAAAAACGAACAGATTAATCGAAGTGGGAAACTCTTCAGAATTAATTTCACTAATTTAATCTCCTATGCATGACTAAAGGAAAATGATTAAGTAGTTGTCTTACTAAAATTAACAGTTAGGTTCTAAATCAACTCCAATAATGAACTAATCTAACTTTCGTACTCAACAAGTTATCATCCGAATTTATTATGGAAAACCGACTAAAAATTACCATTTAATATATTTCTAGTTTTTAACCTAAGCGTCTACGGTTTCCCAGTCCATATTAAACTTATTCTCTCGATCCTTCATTTAATACTAAAATGATGCAAGGTTTGATCATCCTATTACACCCATTCAGCTTCAAAACCATAACAATTAATAAGAAAACAAAATCATAGCTCATTTATGCATAGTTGATTAAAATAACTACATTAATCCTAAAGAAAAAGGGATCAACCCATTATAACATAAACACGATTCATCATTCTCAAATACTTCAATCCTATATTCAATAATAACAGAAGTATTAAAGCAATAAAACAGTGAATATCGAATAGACTATCAATCTTTAATAAAGAAAATAGGTTTAGAAAATAAAATATAATGGAGTTCAACAGATGAGTTCAACAAAAATGTTTCACAACACAACAACAGAGATGAAAAGAAATGAACAACCGAATGGCCTCTTAGATGATGAAGCTGGCGGTGGATCTCCAGTCAAACTCCACCTCTCGAGCATTGGCTTTCGCCTTCTGCCTCTAGTCTGAACTCACTCTCTCTACTACTTTTCTCTCTGTCTCCTATGTTTCTCTAATTTCTTCTCTCAATTGAAGCTCTGTTCTCTGCCTCCCTCTATATCTCTCTATTTTTCCTTCTTGTTCCAACCAAATGTGTGTGAAAAATGAAGAATAGTATCTGGAAATTGTCTGCCGCCAGGCTTCATTCTTTCTATTTATAGTGTCATGTTAGGTTTAGATTTTCGTGCCCCTTCAACCTACAGCTGCCATATAATAAAATGATTGATTAAAAGAATGTTACCAGCTCTATATGTTAAGTCAGAATTGTGACTTAACAAGTCACAACCGTGCAAGTTAAGTCATGATTATGACATGTAAGTCACAACCCCATTCATATAAGTCACGACTGTGACTTGTTAAGTATAACCGTGGTTATGACTTACCATGATGCCATTTTCATGATCAATTCTTCTTGTTTAAGTCATGCCACATTCACAAAATAATCTAATTAAAATTCATACAACATCCACTCCAATTTCACTCAATACATATCAAATTTGAATTATATCACAACCAATTTCAATATATGAAAGCAAGCAAAATCAAATAGAATTAAACACAACAAAAAGAAGAAGAAGAAAAGGAAGAAGAAAAATAAGAAGAAAAGGATAAAGAAGAAAAAAAAGAAGAGGAAGAAGAAAAAGAAGAAGAAGAAGAATCTTCTAGTGAGGGGGAGCCAACAAGAAAAGTAAGGTTCCACTATCCTTCATTCTCACTTCCCATTCTTACTCCACCTACTCCTACTCCATGTACCTTCTCTTCCAAAAGTTCCGCACCAGCTTCCACTACTCCTCAACCTGATTTTAAGGATAAGAAAGTACATGAAGTGCACTGGATTGTTAATGAAGATGGTTTAGATGAAGAACCCGCTCGGTTAATAAGATGACCATGAAATAGAGGAAGTGTTGTAAAATAAGCAGAGAAAATTGTCAAACAAGAAGAAATCCCTAATGCTGAAAAGAAAGAAGAAGAGGAATCTCAAAAGAGAAAAAGAGAAGAAATAAGAAAAGGCAAAGCACCTATGGTTGAAGAGAAGATTGAGGACCTCATGGTTAGGGATGAACCATTTTACGAAGATGCCATGTTTAAAGAAATCCCAGAGGCAAAAAGATCAAAATTGAAGAAACAAAATAAAGGAGAGTCTTCAGCATCGGTCAAGCTATTTTAGTTAATAGAAGTTGAAGCACAATACAAAATGTGCTACAAAAAGCGAAAGGTGGTTGTTGGACTCATTTTTCCTCCTCTCTTGTTCGATGACATTGGTATTCCCTTCTCTTCCTATTTTCTTACTATTGGTTGGGAGAATTTTTTGAATTTGGATGAAATAGTTTGTGATGACTTAGTTATATGTTTTTACGCACACATGAGAAAAGAAAAAATTAATGGGAAGCAGGCAATCATCTCTAGGGTACACGAGTGTGAGATTTTGATTATGGAGGAAGTCTTAGGAAATATTCTGAATATAATTCCCATTGGAAGAACTAACCTTCCCTGTCATAAGTGGGACATTATTGATCTTGATCTAGGAGAAGTTGTAGACTTTATCTGCTGACACACTGAGAATGCCCATCAAGGGAGACCATGGTGTAGACATTTGGACTTACTGCCAAGATGCCTTACATCAAGATCTGCTACTTCAATTTTTCCAAGGAGTAGTTTAGTGCAAAGATGTGGTCTCTTGGATACATATGTGGTGTATAATATTCTGAAGGAAATAAGAAGAACCTCCCAATAATGATCCTGAAATATATGGTGGACAAGGGAAGTCATAAGAATACCACCGGCGGTCTGCTGTATAGGATGCTTCTAACCAAAATTTTTGCTTATTATGGAGTGTCTTTTGACAATCTGGATTGATATAAACCTAGAAAGTTTCATTCTTCTATTCCCTACCAATTCAGATATAAGCTGAAAGATAATGCGTGGGTGGAGAAGCAAATTGAAAGAGCAGCAGACCTTTTAGGCCTTACCCCACAAAAATCAACCCCTGCTACACTCTAGAGCATAAATGATATGATGCTTCAATAGCTTAAGCAAATTCTTTCCAATCAAGATCAAATGCATTGCCAGATCAACAACATGCAAAATTAAATTCTTGACATGGAGATTTTGCTTCGAAAAATTTCTAAATCTCCTAAATAACTTTGTCGCTATTTTTGCTTGGTTTATTTTTACATACTTGTACTATTTTTTGACTTTTTAATTATTTCCCCTCTATTTTCTTGCTAACTATCGAAATATTGTTGAATTGAGTTTGTAAACATTAAATCTGTAATATTCATAATAGGCTCCTTTCTTTAAAGGTCATAAGATAGGCTCCTTCTACTCATGACTGTGAGTAAGAACATATAAAGTTTACAGATATCTTTTGAAATCCTTTCTCATTATTTAAAGGAAATAAAATCATAGGAAAAAAAAACCTTTTTTCTTGCAGGAACCTTTTTAATGATCTTACCTTGTTAGAAATGATTCCATAACATCTGGAAGGATCTTACTAATTTGAACAATTAGCTCCAAAAATTTTGATAAAACTTTTCTCTTAACATCTGAATATAGGAAGATTCCAGCATAAATGATATCGAAGATTCGTTAGATACAAAGTCAAATTAGAATTAAAATGAAGCAAAGACGAGTTAAAGAAAATGTCTACTTAAGGAAGAGCCAATGCATTTACGAAAAAACCCAAATTTACAAAATACTTCAGCAGCATCAATATTCTTGAAAGTTATATCTGTATCAAACTCCTTGTTCCTTAGAAAGTGAAACAATCTATTAAGAGAGAATGTTAAACCTTTTATACATTTTTTTGAGAGCTTGTAGTGGCTTGTTAAACACTACGAGGGTAGAAGGTTGAAGAACCTTGAAAAATATGTACTTGTGAGCTTGGAGAGGCTCGTGAAAATTTACTACTTGTAGGTTTATAGTGAAATACTCAAGTTGAACACTTAAGGACTGGACGTAGGCTTTGTTATAAGCGAAACCAATATAAATCAACTGTGTCACTCTCTCTCTTTCTTAGCTTTAAAATTTTTGCATTACAGTGTATGTGTTTAATTTACAAGAGGCTCCTTTATTTTTGAAATAAGCTCCTTCTGTTTTAATAATGCAAGACATTTCCTTCGTTAATAGGCTCCTTTCGTTTTGAACCGATTCCTTCCATTTTTAAACATTAATAGGCTCCTTTCATTTTTAATAGCTCCTTTCGCTTTAAACGTTAACAACCTCCTTTCTTCTTTACCATTAACAAGTTTCTTTCATTTTTTTAACATTAATAGGCTCCTTTCGTTTCAAACTTTAATAAACGCCTTCTATTTATAGACTTTGCTACTGAAATTTATCAAGTTCTTATCATTTACACGAATTAATAGTAACTTGCAAAAAAATTTTGTCACACACGATTCACCCCCTCTTACTTGTATTTGCTTTATCATGAACATGTTTAAAAATCAAATGGTTTTAAACGGAATGCAAACTCTTTTAATAAGCACAACTTGAACAAATTTCAACTGGTATGAAAATTTTGAAAAATATGACATTGGCAAATATTTATGTAGAATTCAGGTTATTAAATACAAAACCAACTTCCTAATTCAAAATGTAGGAATAAGAAAGTGTGAGGCAAAGTGGTAATAAATGCATGTTAAAGCAAACACACCAATAGCACTATTTACAAATATTTTTGGTTAACTCTCTCATCAACAGTTACAACAATTTGGGATGAAAGAAACTATAGGATATTTCAAGACAGATGCTTTTCTAAGGAATAATTCAACAACCAACTTATGCAACACATATGGCTTCAGATTAACATTCATCACCATATATTGCAAGACAAGCAATACCTCCTTTCCTTTTGGAACATCTAGTTTTTGTTCACTACTTCTTTTAAAGCTCCACTTGTAATCCTTGATAGTCACTAATCCTTTGTGACATTAATCATTGAATTTCATATGTACAACTAGTTTGTGTTTAATACATTAAAAAAATTTTAAAAAAATTAAGCAGTTAACCTTTGGCAGAGAAATACCTAAAAGAATAATTTAATATAAAAAAGAAAAACATTATTTATTATGATATTTTTGAATGATGAAGTTGTGTGAATGATATTGATGGTAGAAATAACCAAGACTACATAAAAAGGACTATTTTGAAATTTTATAAAAATTATTTATTACTTTTATAATTTTAAAAATTATTTAAAATGGTGCTCGGTATTAACAGGATACTAATACTATATTGTATTAGATATTCTATTAGAACTAAATCTAATACAAAGTCTAGTATGGTATTCGCAACATTGATAAAATCAATATGTTAAAATTTTAACTTAATTTTTACTCTATTGTTATCACTTAACGAATATCAATTTTACCTCAAAAGTCATGTAATAGGAAGAAAATTAAATATTAATTAAAATTTTAAAAAATATTTTAAGGACATCTTTCAAAATAAAACTCACATCTTTTTCAAGCTATTAATCATCTTTTATACCTAATAACCATGTTATTAAGGTCTCGTTTATATTCATCAACTTAAACCTTTTCTTTAATGAGATAGGATATGTTTCAATCTATAAGTCATCTATCTTCCCAGATTTGGGAATCCTTTTAGATCCAAATTGCTTAAGAGAGCTTAAAATCACCTACCTAAAGGATATCAACAACATCCTAATTGGTTCAATTCTAGAAATTACTTTGAAGATCAATTAGAAACATATTCATCTAATGTGAATCTCCATTAACCATTTCATTCTTGCTTCCCATATTAAGACAAACACTGTGGAACTTTTTTAGCAACTTCGTCCCTGACATTTTCCAATACTAGTTCAATAACAAATATTGGCCTACTAGCACTAAATCTTCATAGTTCTCAATTACACATAAGATGGCTATATGATATTAACCTGCAAATAAGTGACTGTTTATTATTGTTTTTAGAAAGTAGTCTCAACAAATAGTGATCAACATTACATTTTCCAAGAATAATAGTGCTTCATTTTTACATGTTTCAATTACTTTGAAACGGTGCAACATCTTAAAAGATTACTTCTTAAGGAAAGTACCTTTATATAGAATCCAATATGTTGTAGCGAAATCAAGCTAGAATATGATCCCCGTGCAGAGGAATAATTACGAAACTTTTTTGTTATTTCTTAAAGGCTAAGATCACTTAAATTCTATAAAATAATTAATATACAAAATCATAATAAAGCATGAATCGTAATTCATACCTTTTTCTAAAGCTTGGTCCTTTTCTTGTCGTATCCCTCGAACCATTTTCGAAACTAGCTCATCTCAACCACCATAGTCACGCAAGTGTGCAACCGCTAACCATGTCCACAAAATGAGTTGAAAGAACTCTACAACTAATGTAAAGAGGGTTAGGCAAGGAGTGCTAGCACCCTTAGAACTTAAGCCTATTTATTATAGGTTTTAGAAATTTTAGTAATTTTCAATTAAAATTTAATTGAAATTGGCATAATTTAATTTAAATTATAATTATAATTAATTATAATTAAATACCAATTATGCCTTAATAAGATCTAATATCTTATATTGATCCTTATTTATTAAATATCTCCTATTTAATCTTAAATTTTCTCAAACTTTATTAGGTCCAACTTGATTAAATCACTTTTTCTCTTTTTAAACTATTTGTTATGTATGACGTATTAGGTTCTTAAATATGTTGGCAATGGAGGCAAATTATAACCTAAATCATATTTAGGATTAGATAAACTAAACTCCTTTAATTTATCTTTAATTCTCTAATTAAATATTTTATATCTATAGATCAAGATTGACATTTAGCAATACGTCATGATCACCTAAATATTTATGAATATTGAAATGGTTTTCACTAACCTTTCTGTACATGATTTTTACATACAATTCAATGCTGTCATTATATAATTTTACAATTAAATATAGAGCATGAAATTAACATCTACACTATTTTGAGTCCAATCATGTTAGTTCTCCATTATTAGCTATTAATTCAATTAATGACATTTGTAAACTATTTACAAAACATCATTCCACCTTAACCAAGGATTTTTCGTAATCGAGTACAACAAAACACTCTCCCTATTTACTTTAGTGAAATGAATCATACATTGATCATTCAAGTACCTCCATATAGTTCATGCTAGATCTAATGACTAGAAACTGAGCTATCTTTGACTAGAACAAGTTATAAGTAGTATCAAAACATAACAACCCCTATACAAGATAACTTTAGAGATCTCAAGGTGAACACAACATGTGCTAGTCTTTTTATGCTCTATTAATGTCTAGTCTCAACAGAACAGTGACTATGAACAATTTAGGGATAATACATGAATGCAATATAAATCTCATCATTATGTTCTCATCATAATTTCATTAGCAACGTATATTTATTACATAGACTTTATCATATACATTTGAATATGCATAAGGTAAGGAATGTCTTTCAAATATTTTATCACTAAACTACAACTAACTGATTGGTTTTAGGGCATAAACATCTCCCACTTACACTAAGCCAATTATCTAAGTATCTTATACCATATCTCCATATAACAATCATGCTATTGTTGGGACAGTTGCTTAGTGAGAGAATTCTATAAGATTCTCTATAATGAGCATCAGCTTAAATCTTACAACTTTAATCTTAATTATGTCCAAATACATACTTGGATTTTTTATAAGACTAAAGTCTCTAAACTAACATGTCTACCATGTGATACATTCATTACTAATGCTGTTATAAACAGGAAATCTATTTCTTAGACAAAAACAACAACAAACCATTAAAGAAGTTGATGATAGCTCTTACAAGAGGATAAAAGGTAATATTTCCTTGTTCATGTGGGCATTTCAATTAATTGAATGTTGTGTGATTTTTATTATTACAAATGTAATTTCTTAAAGGAAGAAGTAAAGAAGATGTGGATTTTATTTTGAGAGATATTCCTTTAATTATTTAATAAAAATTATGCTTAATTTATTTCATAATACACGCATTTTTTAAACTTATTATTGTCACACAGTTAAGTAAATTTTTAGATTTAAAATATCCTTTATCCTAATTACACAAATTTAATTAAGTTTAGTAAATAGTGATATCATTTGAAATATATAAAATCTTGTATTGATGGATTTGAAATTAAAAGATCTCTATTTTTACTATATATATTTATATGCTTTTGTAAAATAAATTTAATTATTTTTGTGTTAAAACCTTGATGGATATGATAGGACATTAAGTGTGTAAATTGGCGGACAAATTATCAGAATTAACAAACAGTAACATTATCGTTGTTCTCCACAGTGGTTCCAAAATCTTTTCCTTACTTTGCTATTTTAAATTTTTTCTAAATTGGAACTTGTGCTTTGATGGTTTAAAGTGGGCATTACAATAGAAGTTGACGTAAAGGCACCATTGGCAAAGTGCATTCCATTTTTTGGAATAAAAGTTAAATTCCATTGCTACGAACTACAAGCACCAATGACTTTTATTCGTTTTTGAGGGTTGCGGTGGTCCAGCACAACCAAATCAAAGGATACGAATATATTTCCCTGGATAACTATGGAACAATAATTTATCCTCTTGAATTTATTGAAGTTATCATCAAATTTCTGTTTAGGGCGGGTGCGTTGAATGTTCAACTTGCAATGCGTTAATAGATTAACTAGAAGAAGACACTACTTGCAATGCGTTATGAAACAATTATGGCACCATTCACTATTATATTTTTAATAATTTCAAAAATAATGTAAATAAAGGGATAATTTATTATTTTTAATTATTTTGAAACCATTAATTTTTAAAAGATTTTTATTTCAAACTAATGATATTATAAACAAGATTGAACTTTCATTTTTAGTATTAAAATAATCGGAAGCATAAATGTCAACAATTTTTATTTTTCAATTTTTATTTTTATTTTTCAATAGTCTGAACACACATACTAATAGCTACGATATGAGATAACCTTAGGGGAGTTCTTTGAGTAGCAAGCCAATGGACAACACTGAAGAAAGTAGTAAATTGATTAGGCCATTGGCAACTTAGTTGAATAGCTCTCTAAACCCGTTGAGTCCTCTCACACGTGAAAAATAGATGATCTCGTGTTTCTTCCTGAGTTAAACAGAGGGGACATTAGGTATTGATGTTCAAGTAACTAAGTCGATCAGTTGAAACCAGAAGAGTCAGATATAATAAGGGTGGTGCTTTCTTAGCCATTTAACAATTAAATGAATTATTTTTAGTAAGAATACAATTAAAGGTTTTAGTTTAGCCTCTTAGTCATTGATGAAAGATGAGTAAAGTTTTACCGTGTTAAATTAGGCATTGTAAAAGAAAAGTTGACAACACTTACTCAAACATAGGGTTAAATTCATTTTCTCTATAAACTTATATAAAAATTTAAAATTTATTTTTTGTAACCCAATATAAATGCTATATTTTAGGATATCAAATTCAAAAGTGCCTAAGATTTTAATTTTTTTTAATTTCAGTCAAGTGATTAATCTTTCAAAGTTTGTACAACCCAATTCAAAATATTGTCTCTATTTTTTTTATTTAATGTGACATATCCACTAAATGTAAGATGAGATTCCATTCGTTATTAACATTATAAAACTAATGAAGACAATACTTTAAACTAAGTTGTACAAGTCTTGAAAGGTTTTTCACCAAACAAAAAATTTTAAAAGTTTAAAACTTGAATTAAGAAACCTAAGAAGATTAAACACTTTTAAATTTATTATCTCTTATATTTAAGGAGATGCATGTTTTCATCCTTTTACATTACATAACTTTATATTGTTAGAATACATTTTATTCAAGCTCATTGTGGCTTGGATCATATTTAGGCATCTTTCTTTATAAT
>JAOSBL010000007.1:10193064-10203127 GCA_027568915.1 Erythroxylum roraimae
TCTGTGTCAACGTTTCTTAACCTTTGTTATTACTTACTTGTTTTTGATTTCTCATTTGCAAAGTCTTTTAGTAAACCTGAGTTAAATAAGTATTGTTTAAAGAAGGGTAAAACGAAAAAGTTTACACAATTCAACCCCCCTTCTTGTGCGTTGATTATCATAATACTAAATTGTGATTCACTTCAGTCTAGTCATAAGATAATTGACTATATGTGCATACCAAGGTTCTTTGAAAACTGAAGCACATATAACTGAATCAGGAAAAGAATTGCAAGTTAGTTCAGAAGAGTCTACTCACTATGTATCGTCGGGTAGCCTACTCAAATGGTCGGCTACGTGATTTGTCACACCAGCTCGATCCTTTATCTCAATATCAAATTCTTGAAGAAGCAATGTCCACCGTATCAATCTAGGCTTCGATTGTGGTTTCTTTAGGAGATATCGAATAGCTGCATGATTAGTAAAAATGATTACATGTGAGTTTAACAGATATTGTCTGAATTTTTCTAAAGCGAAGACTGCTGCAAACAACTCTTTCTCAGTTGTTGTATAGTTGGTTTGAGCTAGATCCAGAGTTTTTGAGGCATAAGCGATAACTCTTGCCAATTTCTCCTCTCGTTGGCCCAACATAGCCCCTACAACACAATTAGAAGCATCACATGATAGCTCAAAAGGTAGGTTCCAATCAGGAGCAACTAAAATGGGTGGGAAAATGAGTTTTAATTTTAATGTGTCAAAGGTATTTTTGCAAGAATCATCAAACTCAAAATTTTCATCTTTTTGTAAAAGCATGGAAAGAGGTAATGCAATTTTGCTGAAATCCTTTATGAACCGCCTATAAAATCCTGCATGACCTAAAAATGATCTGATATCTCGAACATAGACAGGATAAGGCAAAGAAGATATAACCTCAATTTTAGCTTTATCAACTTCAATCCTCTTGCTAGAAATTAAATGACCTAGCACTATACCTTCATTGACCATGAAATGGCATTTTTCAATGTTCAAAATCAAGTTCTTCTTGATGCATCTTTTTAAAATTTTGCAAGACTAAAGAGACAAGCATCAAAAGAATCACCATGAATTGTGAAATCATCCATAAAAACTTCCATGCATTCTTCTAAGAATTCACAGAAAAAAGCCATCATACAACGCTGAAAGGTTCCTAGAGCATTACATAAACCAAAAGGCATCCTTTGATATGCAAAGGTGCCAAAAGGACATGTAAAGGTGGTTTTATCTTGGTCCTCTGGTGTGAAAGGTACTTAAAAGTAACCTGAGAAACCATCTAAAAAATAGTAGTGTGATTTTCTAGCTAGCCTTTCAAGCATCTGGTCAATAAAAGGCAAGGGGAAATGGTCTTTTCATGTGGCATCATTTAACCATCGATAATCTATACATACACGCCACAAATTCTGCACTCTGGTAGGAATAAGCTCATCCCTATCATTTTTGACCACCGTGAACCCACTCTTTTTCGGCACTACGTGTATTAGACTAACCCACTCACTAACGGAAATGGGATATATTATCCTAGCACTTAACAATTTGGTGATTTCCTTCTTAACTACGTCTAAAATTAGTGGGTTTAGTCTCCTTTGAGGTTGCCTTACAGACTTGGAACCCTCATTCAACAAGATCCTATGCGTGCAAATAGCAGGGCAAATTCCAGGTATATCTGCTAAAGTCCACCCTATGGCCCTCTTATGTTCCCTCAAAACATTTAGAAGTTTCTCTTCCTTAGTGTTCGATAAGGTATTAACAATTATGACAGGTAATCGCTCATCAGATTCAAGAAAGACATACTTTAATGTAGTGGGTAAGGGTTTTAACTCAAGCACAGGAGGTTACACAATAGAAGGAATCAATTTATGAAGTTCAATAGAGAAAAGATCACTCCCTCTTTCCTCCGACGTGGGGCTTGTTTCCTGGTGATCCGATGCGGCAGCGGCCTGGGCCAAACCTTTCTGCTTTTCTTCGATGAAGCATTTGTAGTAAGGTACAGTACCTTTAGCTATTTCCATATCAACGTCAGATTTTGCGAAGTCTGAATCACCTGAAATATTAACAGAAAACCTTTCCCCAAGTTCAAGTGAACATAAATCAGAATCAACAGAATTCTCTTGCAATTCAATTCAATTTCAAGGAATGCATCATCAAAAACAACAGTAAGCATGTTGATCTTCATAGCTTAATACATATTGAAGCTTACCTATTGATCTCCTACCTCTATGGTGATCTTACCTTCCTTCATGCTGATCATAGGACTAGCAGTCATCAAGAAGGGCTGCCCGAGAATTAAGGAAGTATCTTGCACAACTTCAGAAGACATATCAAGCACATAAAAATCAGTTGAAAAAACCAAACCTTTGACCTGGACTAAAATGTCCTCTATAATTCCCACTGGATGCCTAAATGATCTATCAGCCAATTGTAACACAACAGATGTGGGCTTGAGGCTCTTAACTCCTAATGATTGATAGACAGACTTAGGAATCACATTAATTACTGCCCTTAGTTCCAATAAAACTCTTCCTATAGTAACTTTCCCTATAATGCATGGAATGGTGAAAGATCCAGGGTCTTGACATTTGACAGGTATTTGAGGTTTGAAAAGGGCTGACACATTTGAGCTCACTTGGACTCTCTCATTGGGCCTAAACTTCCTCTTGTTCGTGCACAAGTCTTTAAGATATTTAGCATAGGCCGAAACTCTTTTCACTAAGTCAAGCAAAGGAACGTTGACTTCGAATTTTCCAAATAAATCAATTATATCCTTTTATGCTTAATTTTAGTCATACGCTTGTTCATTAAATATGAACTAGGAAAAGGAAGGTCTTGAAGATTTACCTCCTTACCTTGGCCATCATGCTTGCTTGAGTCTCCATGCTCTTGTGTTGGTGCTTTCTCCTTGGAACTCTCTGAAGTAGTTCCCTTGTTCTTTGATGCAGACTTCCTTTCGTTCAATAATGATTCTTCCTTGACACTTTCAGATTTCTTGATTTTCTCCTTTGGTAGAGGCACTTCTTCACTCTCAATCTCCTCATCACATGCTTCCTCTTCTTGATTATTAAACCTCACTTGCTTCCCACTTCGGAGAGCAATTGTATTGAGGCTTTTTGGATTCATCATAATGTTAGAAGGAATTGTTCCACTGCTTCTTGCTTGGTTCTCACTTATGTTGTTGGACAACTGAGTGACATATGAGTTGATATTTTCCGCTTTGGTCTCCCATTACTCCATTCTCTTTTCCAAAGCATTGAACCGAGCAGCGGTTTTAGAGGAATCCTACTGAATGAGATTGGCTATTGCATTGAATTAATTGTTGTTAGAATTCCTTTGTTCCTTCATCAAGGTCATCATATTGTGTAGCAGTTGATTGGTGTCCTCTTTGGCTGGGACAATTAGAGCTTGCTATTGGTTGGGGAACTGGTTAGTGAAAGTACCAGCTCCTCCTCCTTGTTGAAATCTATTTGCAGCTCTGCCCTCTTCATTCCTCCAACTGAATCTAGGATTGGCCTTCCATCCCTCATTCTAAGTGTTAGAGTAGGGGTCCCATTTTTGGTTTGGTCTTCCTGGGTACACTGTGGACACCTCCTTATACTGACCTGGGCAAACACTGGATATGTGCATTACTGACCAACAAGTATCACAACTGGGTGCGGTAAGATCCATAGAAGATGATGGGCGCTGCACATTCATATTCTTCAATTTGGCAGTGATGAAAGATAATTGTGAAGTGATTGTATTCTCCAATGAGTCAACCTTAGACTCCAAACTCTCCATTCTTTTAGCTTGGGCTGTTGAAGCTCCCAACTCATGTACTCCCCTGGTATCTCTCACACTATACTGTTGATGATTCATGGCCATCTTCTTGATCAAATCTCATGCTTCCGAAGCTGTAAGATCAATCAAAGAACCTCCCGATGCTACATCCAACATACCTTTCTCTTGACTTTTCAACCTATCATAAAAGTATTGCACTAACTGCTCATTTGGTATCTGGTGATGTGGGCATCTGGATAATAGATCCTGAAAGCGATTCCAATAATCGTAAAGGGATTCATCATAATCTTGTTAAGCTGAATAAATCTCCTTCCTCATTGATGAAGTTCGGGAAGCGGGAAAATACTTTTCTAAGAAAGCTTTCCTTAAATTGGCCCAATTATGGTAGGCATTCGCCACATATCTTGGGAGACTCATGTACCACTTCCGTGCTTTTCCTTCCAGTGACAAATGAAAAACCTTCCATAGAACTTGATCAAGGGAAGCTCCCACTGGTTTCATACTTTGACAGATCATAGACAAGGATTGTAAATGCATGTAGGGATCCTCTCCTGCCAAGCCATGAAATTTAGGAAGAAAATTAATTAGTAATCCTTTCACTTCAAAATTAACATCAAAATTAGGGCAAGCAGCCATAAATGGATCATAGTTCACATCAGAAGATGTGTATATATAAAGATGTGTATGTATGAAAAATGCTAAGTATGAAAAATCCAACTGTGAAACTACGCTTTTTTTTTAGTTTTCAAAATTTATGCTATGCAAAGAAATTAAAAACCTATACTATTGACAATATGAAATTAAACTATCCAAAATGATATGCAAAAGAAATGGTTCCTATTATCAACGATAGACAAAAATGTCAACGGCTAACCTAATGAAAACTAATTGCTTGGTTCCCCGGCAACGGCGCCATTTTGATCTGCGGTTTGTCTTTGGGTTAATCCTTTGAAAACTGAATCAAAAATTTAATTCCAAGGATTGCAATATAGAGTGCAACCTCGGGTCGTTTCACTTAATCGGAACCTAGCGCAAATGATTTAAGCTAGCCTAATTGTCAAGAAATGCAACTAAATTGGTAAAAAAGGGGGGTTTTGGACCTTTGATAAAACTTATATAAATTGAACTAATTAAAAGAAAAGTATATAAAAGGTATTTTCGGATTTTTGGGAAAGAAAATTAAAAACTCAAATGATGATCAAATTGATAAAATCCTCTTGAAAACGAGCTTTGGCTATCATAGTTCAAAACAAATCTTTTTGGGAGTAAAAATCACTAACTTTCCAAATGATGAACCTTAAAGAACTCTTTAAGTCCAAGGTTTTAATCAATGAACACCATTTCTTAAAACCTTGTTAAATGCATCTTAGTGTGTGTTAATGGATAAGCTAATTCAAGTGGTCAATTTGGATCAAGCATAATCTCAATATCAAACACAACTAGGTAGATAAAAGAAATTTAACACAATCGCCAAAAAGGCATATATGAGACTTCATATATTAAAGCTCCAAGTTATAGATAAACAAATCCATAACACAATGCATTGTTCAACACTTGATTAAACTATAATGAAGAAAATCTAACTACAAGGCATAAATCCTAACTCAGGAGTTCATAACAATGTAGTTAAACACGACAATGTAAAAACCACTCCCCTTTGAAGCCCATTGAACTCTAGCCATCTCTACATCTTCAAGAGAAAATGGTGCTTAGCCAAGCATCACTTCGGGAATCCTCACAATTGTAAGCACACCGATAGCATCCATGGCAGTAGCAGCAGACGATGAAGGCGACGATGAAAAGTGGATAGAATTGATGGATGAAGGTCGAGAGTGAGAGGTGTGAGTGTCAGCTGTGGATGTTGAGAGTGTCTGCTGTCTTTCGGTGATGTCTTTGTAACCTAATTTAGTAGGTTTTTAAATGATGGATCGGTGGGTCGGGTCAAACAGTGAGGGATTTTGTTAAATATGGTCCGAGTTTTTGACGGTTTACCGCGGCGACAGATAAGTTCGCCGCGGAGTACTTTTTCCGAAAGGTTTTTGCTCTTTGCTAGATTCTTCGCCACGGCGAACTTTTCCCAAAAATTCAACCCGGATTTTTCATGTTTCGTCGCGGTGACAGGTCTGCTTTGCCGCGGCGAAAGTCCTATAACGCCTTTGCTCTTGTTGGCTTCATTTCAGCACATTAACTCCCTTCTCCTTGAGGTTCCTACAATAAATAATAGTAATTTGCAATATCAATTGTTCTTAGAAAAATTAATAGTGCAATTAATATCAATTTATAAAAATTTTTACTATCAAAATGCATAAAATAAAAGTACACACTCAAGGATTACTTTAAGCACAAGATCAAGAATTAGGAACCAAAAAGTATATTAAAAGCTATGAAAGTGTCGCCAATTTATATAGTAAACTTGGGCTCAATCAGAATGATTTATTATTTTTTTATTATTTTGAAACCATTAATTTTTAAAAGATTTTTATTTCAAACTAATGATATTATAAACAAGATTGAACTTTCATTTTTAGTATTAAAATAATCAGAAGCATAAATGTCAACAATTTTAATCTTATCAATCTTGTTATATTAAATTGCACGTTAATTCATATTTTTATTTTTATTTTTCAATTTTTTGTTTTAGGATGACCCCTTTGGAAAGGAATATATATGAGCTCCAATAGATATGCAATAAGCTAAGAACATATTTGATGAGTTAGAATTTCCCTACAAAAGATACAAATTTATTCACCCAAGAGCCTATTCTTCTCTTAATTCTCTCTACAATTTAAATGCATTCGATGGTGGTAAGTCTTGTTGTTGAAACCAGAAGACCCAGATATAACAAGGGTGGTGCTTTCTCAACCATTTAACAATTAAATGAATTATATTTCTAAATAAGGTGATTTATAATTCATTTAACAATTAAATGAATTATTTTTAGTAAGAATATAATTAAAGGTTTTAGTTTAGCCTTTTAGTCATTGATGAAAGATGAGTGAAGTTTTACCGTGTTAAATTAGGTATAGTAAAAGAAAAGTTGACAGCACTTACTCAAACACGGGACTAAATTCATTTTCTCCATAAACTTATATAAAAATTTTAAATTTATTTTTGTAACCTAATATAAATTCTATATTTTAGGAAAACAAATTCAAAAGTGCCTAAGCTTTTAATTTTTTTAATTTTGTGTCTAACCTCTTATAAATTTCAATTAAGTGACTAATCTTTCAAAGTTTGTACAACCCAATTCAAAATATTGTCTCTATTATTTTTTTATTTAATGTGACATATCCACTAAATGTAAGATGAGATTCCATTCATTATTAACATTATAAAACTAATGAAGATAATAACAAGTTTCTAAAGGTTTTTCACCAAACTAAAAGTTTAAAAAGTTTAAAAATTGAATTAAGAAACCTAAGAAGATTAAACACTTTTGAATTTATTATCTCTTATATTTAAGTAGATGCATGTTTCATCCTTTAATATTACATAACTTGATATTGTTAGAATACATTTTATTCAAGCTCATTGTGGTTTGGGTCATATTTAGGCATCTTTCTTTATAATCTTTTAAAAATTTAAACAAATGTGTTTAAAGCTTATGAGGGAGTTAAAACTTGTATTATGAACCTAGAAATGGTTCCTTAAGAGATTACATCAAAGGTAATAGATAAATAACTTAGATGTCTCAATAGAAAGACCATCTACCGAAACTATGCACATAAACTCTTGTAAACTCAATTGAGCAAATGTAGAGTGGTCATAAAGTTAGCTTCATATTAACTTACACATCTAAATTTCCATTTGATCAACTTCATTTCTAGCAGTGGAGACTAGTTGTGTTCCTTCCTAGACTACACTTACTTCTCTAGCACCATCGACTAGCCATGCTCGATGCTTAAGCCACCATCTCTTATCTATGCTAATAATGAAAAGCTTATTATCAGAGTTGGGAAAAACGATTTCTCTGGTCCAAGAAATAAAGTTGTGGAAGAAGCTCTTTTTGTCTAGACTTTTTTATTTTGGTAAAGATCCTAATATTCCTTTCTCTCTAAGGGGAATATATACACCAGTTGAGAGTAACCTTAAAGAGGATGAAGTTCCTTTCCTTTCAGCAATTTCATTTTAGAAGCTCAATTAATAATCTATGACATTAGTCTTGTAAAAGAGCATCACTAAAAGGTACGTAAAAAATCACTTATTCAGCAAAGGAAGGGTCAACTTATATTACTCTCTTCCCACATTTGAATACCTTAAGATGGTTTCCCTTTTATCACGACTATGAATGAAGTAGTTATGATACATCATTCAATCCAATTGATGAATTTAAGGGGAAAACTAAAAGCCTTCAAAGATTGTAACATGAAATCCCAACTAATTAAGTCAAATGCCTTGTGAAAATAATTTTTTTAGCAAAATCCTTCATTTGGTGTCTTTTGAACAACTATTGGCAAGAATGTTGAGACCTATATTCCTTCCTTTAATATAGGCTCCTTGACAATTATAGCTCGTAGAGTTTAAGACAAACTTTCGTCAGATGGTTAAGATTTTGGAAACGATTTTGTAAATTGTATTATGGTAGGATATTCGCATAAAATCTTTAAGAGAATTAAGGTTAAGCTTTTTGAGCGGCCGAGAAATGTGTGTTTTATTGAATTTCTTAAAAAGTTTACTAGAGTTAAAATCTCCAATTCTATACTGATAGTTTGATTTCTAACTATGCTATAAGCTTTGTTGAAGAAGAAAGTAGTCAAACCATCAAGACTAGGAGCTTTGCTAAAGATGATGCTCTTTAGATAACGCTCTATATCACTAGAATTGATGGACCTAATAAGCTTTAGTAATAGACTAAGGAATTAAAAGGAAGAGTTACTATAATGAAGAGTAGGTCTTATTAGAGAGATCTATGATTTCTTAAAGGTAGAAAAAGGCCTCTTTTTTAAGATCCTTGTGGTATTAGATTCTCTTACCATTATCTTTGACCAAGTCCATGATTTTGTTAATCTTTCTTCTAGTGAAGATGAATTTAGAGAAGTAACTACAACATTTGCCCTCATTACGTAACCAATGAATTCTTGATTTTTGTTTTAGCAATGAGTTCTAAGCTTTAAGCGCTCTAGTATAATGGTTATGGCAACTTTCTCAGTTTTGAGCTTAGGATCCAAGTAGCATTCAACCTAAGCGTTATTGGGAATGTTTGTAATTTCCTTAACGTCAAGACTTTTATTATTTACAGATTTCATGTGTAGCTCTTCTTCAGGCAGGTTAGCAATGGATAGACCCTCCTTTTCAGCTAAGGAAAAGTAACTAAACTTTTCAATTAAGGAAACATCCCTTAAAACTTGATACTAGGTCTTTCTATAGCTAAAAGATAGTTTAAAATCATTAACAACAGCAGTTTGAGTGACAACATTGAGTGAGTTTTGGTTAGGGGCATAATTCTGAGAGTTTTTGAGGGAGCTACAGCTAGAACAACCTTAATGAAGGCCCTTAGGGGGGAATGAAGTTTAAATAGGAGGAGCGCCATCAAAAAGAGAAAGAAGGAAATAAAGGTACTTAAATTTTGAAAACTAGTTATTAAAAGTTATAAGGGAGAAAAATATGGAAAAACTATAAGAGGTAAGAAAGACCAAATTAGAAAAAAAAAATGAGGGCCTTAGAGAATGTAGGGATATAGAAGTGATGAGGGATATGATTAAGAAAGGAGGCAAGTAGATAGAAATGAAGAGGGTAGGAGAATAGAAAGTTGGAAAAGGGTAAGGAAGTTAGAAAATGAAAAGAGGAAGAAAACCAGACAAGATAGAAGGAAAGAAGTAAGTTAAAATAGAGATGGAAAGAGGGAAAAAAACTAAAAAAGGACAAGGATCAAGAAACATAATCAGGTGGAAGGTAGTAAGTAGCTGCTTAATTGAAGAGACAAAGTAGTAAAAGAAGAGACCTTCTCACACTAGCCATAACTTGAAGCTAGAGGAAGCAAGCCAAACATGAGAGAAGTAAAGAAGTATGTTAAAATAGAGAAGGAAGGATGGTCAAAGGAGAAAAAAATGGAAAAAGACAATGATCAAGAAACATAATCAAGCAGAAGGTAGTGAGTAATTGCTTGATAGAGGAGACAAAGTATTGGATAAAGTTGTAGAATATTGAAGGAATAAATAACGGTCAGAAGCTTTTGGTACTTGATACCTCTATATAAAGGTGCAAGCCATACAAGTGCACTTCAACCTTAATTGTGTAATACAGATATGGCTCAAATTCACAAGCATGAGAAGGTGAT
>JAOSBL010000007.1:10250501-10262735 GCA_027568915.1 Erythroxylum roraimae
AATAACAATAACAATAAGAATATTTTGATCTTTTTGTTAGTTATTCTTTTGTCATTCCAAGTTTTTATTTTCAAATCAAACATTGACATAGAAACTATTTATCTATTTCATTCCTTGAACCAAACAAAATAATACTCATTCTATTCTATTACTCATCTTTTTTATTCCTAAAAATAACTATTCTATTCCTTATCTATTTCATTCCTTGAACCAAATAGACCATAAAAGGATTATTTAGGCTATTAAAGCTGTGTCCAAATTGATCAATAAAATAAATAAAAAACAAATCACTTTCCCATAAACGTCTGGCAACAGCAATGTTCTTTAATTCAACCTCAAGCCTAACAAAAATTGAACCGTATAAATTAACAGAAATGCTCTACTAGTCGATGGTCGCTTATAATAAACAATATACTTCTAATTGGTGAATCAAGTAGCAGAAGATCCAATAACGCAGGAAAGGTCAGACCACAAATCGCTGATGTTTCATGTTCGCATAGTTCAGTACTGAAGCGTTAACAGCGTGGACTCTACGAACAGTAAAAGTCCATAAAATGTGATAGGAAGTAGGAACTCTTTTCTATAGGGAAATGGAACTCGAACTGTTAGATCGCTTGCAATCACATGTGCATACACTTCTAGATTCCTTCACCACCCGCTGGGATCTCCTTATGTGAAGCTTGATATTCATCAATTTACCAGCCATCTGTTTGTTACAGAAGGAACAAAAACAAACAGATTCAAATTCGAATTTAGCACTAATGCAAAACAACCTAGTATATAAATGAAATAAAAGATGAAAAATCAGTCAACCACAAGCTTTAATTTGGTGGGATGAAGATTAGGAATTGAGATGACAATAAAGATTACAGATTAAATTTAAATTATGTTAGGATTCCTTATTAGATAGGAAGTAGTAATAAGTTAAATATGTTATTCTAATTCACATATGTCATCCTAGTTGGTTAGGATTTATAAATTTTTTATCAGAATAGGATTTAAATTTATTAAGAAGCCTTTCGTACTAGAATAAGGCTTTCAAGAACTATATATCAATAACAAATTCAAATTTTCAACTAGAAAGTGTGATGCTTCTTCTATGAGGGACTCTTAGACCTTAGGAGTGATTCATAATTTCTTACCTTCCATCCTTTGTGCTTACTACAAAATTTCAGCAACAAAAATCCTAACTTCTAGCATATTAAATCCTGAAATCCTAAGCCTAAATTTTCAGAAAAATTCTAACCATACAAAATCCAAAATTTCAGAATTTCTAGCCAAAATCCAACCTTAAAACCTGATATTCCAGCAGCCTAATATCAATCATAATTCATAATTTTGTAATATTTAGCTACTAGGTAATAATTCTTCTATTTGTCCTACATCAAACACCTAAAAGGAAATCCATCCTCAATCAACACTTACTAAGTTTTACGTCCAAGTAGGAAGAGGCAAGTGGACTGATGCTGTAAGCCAACACACACTAAGAAATGGTATAAACAATTTACAAGTTTTTGCTTTTGGGTACTAAAACGGATGGAAGAACAAGTATTCCTCATTTAAACAGTAAGATATGGTCCATTATCTAAGAAAAGATATTGGAACTGATAGCAACATATTTGTCATATTATGCTCTAGGAGAAAAGAACAGACAAAAAGAAATATTGATGAAGCGCATTAGACTTCCACGTTGCTAAAACAAATGCACTAGTGTCAACCAATAGACTATCTGGTAATAGTAACATGAGCTCCAACTGAATATATCTGAAATATCACATACAACACAAAGGCTGACTGATACTGGGGGTCCTCCTTATCACCATCCCCAAAGAACTGCTAAAGGAAACCGCAATCAAAGTACCATCATCAGCATGCACTCAATAATACCATTTTGGATCATAAGATCACAGACACTCGTGGCAGAGGGGAACAAAATTAATTTAGAAAAGCAAGTGAACAAAACACTGTTTACCACAAAACCACTGGTGGAAGATTTGCAACCAAAGAAAACATTAGCTTCAGAATTTCCAACCGGGCAGAAAGAGGAACAGATTAAGAGAATGGTGAGGAAAGAGAGATCGCAGAGGTGGGCTTCCTCGAAATGATAGGAGCCAAGAAATTTATTCAACAACTAGAAAATTTATCGTGCATCGACTGGTTATAGCAACAGACATTATCTAAATAAGTTATGCAACATGCTATGGTTTGAGCATATATACAATGCAAGCATATACAGTAAGTATAGACAGGAGCAAAACTTTTGGGAAATGAACAAACCATTCTCCAGACCAAATCTTCTGGTCCCAAGGGCTGAGCTGGACTGGAATACAGAAAATGCCTTGTATACTGAAAGTGAAAAACAAGTTTAAAGAATCAGTTGTCTGACATAAATTAGAAATTCAGTACAATAAAATAACATAAACAGGAAAGGTGACTCAATGACAGATTAAACAACACCAATCACCGTAAATACTAATGAACCATGGAAAAGAATCAGTATGAGAGAAACTCTTCAGTTTCATTTCTTAAAATGGGGGGGTGTGTCTAAATATTGAATGGTCCTTGGTCCAAAAGGCACATAATTACAAAAGGGAAATTCCTCAAATGAGAATAGAAATATGAGCAGGTATGAAAATTTCTCACGTTGATCAAAGTAGTTGTATATTAGAACATTAAGAGACACATCTTAAACCTGAAGAATGATACAAACAATTATGAGGCAGAAGAATTTTGTAAGTGCATTTTATTCATGGAATTGAAACTGCAATTCCAATTTCAAATCTAACTGACTTGTGATTTCAGTTCCAAGTATTGGAATTGTTATAAATTTATTGTAATTCAGTAAATATTAAGTCGGTTGAAATTAGTTCAATGCCACCACAAAAGTTGGAATTCTGTCAAAAGTTACTTGTCTGAATTACTTGAAAGTAGGTGAGCAAATGGAATTCCAAATTTGTCCAATTTTCTATAACAAACAAACAAAAAAATAGAATTGACAAACCTTTGCAAGGCTCTTCTGCATTTCCCTGATTTGAGAAGGGCTAATACTTTCTAAAAATTTCAATAGCCAGCCTGGTTGAACAGCATCATTGGAAGAAACAAAAATAGCTATCTGCATTGAGAGGCAATGTAGGCCTCAGCAATTGATCAAGACAGACCTTTTAAGGTAAACCATGAACTATTAAATCCACCATATTAGACATACAATTGCAACTTTCTTTCTAGGATAAATCAGATCGGACTCCATATGAGCACTAAAGTTATTTAATTTCCTGCTCCAAAAGACAAAGTGTAGAGACATGATAGATGGTACTAACATCAGGTGCTTAGGAAATTCAACATAGGGCAAGTGCTGTCAGATATTCTTATCCATGTTGGGGAATGATTCAATATTCATATGATTATTATTATTTTTCAAGATACCACGTGTAGTGTCCCCGTGATTGACTGAAAATCAACAGCTGAGCAAAAAATATAAACAAAGCCCTACCACATATCATCAATCTTTCTACCTGGCATGAGCCGCAACTTAAGTTGGCCACAATCATATCAACATAGTATCATTTCCCACAATAATAGCATGGCCTTTTTCAAGTTTCAAATGATATTTCAGATCAAAAAGTTCTCTGTTTTCCTCCCAAAAATTGATGAGATTAAAATGATGAGAACTTGAGCAATTTAATCCTGGTTATTACCTAAAGCAACAAGATCACAAGAGCTCCTAACTCACAGATCATAGTAGCATTTAAATATGCTTTCCATAATATAAGACCTGAATCCTAGAATATGATCTAATCAGTCATAAAGATTAATTTTATTGTAAAGCAGAAGCCGAAAAATAAGATCCTACATTTCTGTAAAGTTGCCTTTGTCAGATGTAACTTCAGTGTTGTCATGTTTCACAAAACACAGCTGAGTGCTTAAATTTCTCATTTAATTGAATTGCCAAAGATATGCTTTGTGTAACCAGCATCTACATAACATGTGAACAAGTTCAGATGTATTCTACAACAAAACGATTTAGATATGATACCTACATCTGTCCAATCACTTAAGAGTTACAAAAGATCCATAAGGCAAAAGGTGTTTACTGCATGATTTTTAACTGTACAAATACCTTTTTATAATTGATTATCCCTTCAAATGGAAGCTCCAACTCATCACTCACTATAACTGGAATGCACCCACTAACAATAGCATCAAATAATCTAGCAGATGATGGAGTGTCACCCGCTGGACTTAGGCAAAAGATGGACCTGATGACAGAGTAAGCAAATCCACTATTTAATTGAAGATGATAAGGAAATTGCATTAGGCAAAAGAGAAAAGATAGAAAATGTTCACCTTCTCATGCCAATCTGAGCTGCCGCTTTCCCTCCCTCTCCAGCTGTTCCCTCTTCCATAACCACACCCTTGGCACCACTTAGCTCTGCCACAAGTCTAGAACGAATCTTCCCACCCTGTTACATATTGTAATAGAAGAGATTACAAAAGTATGTGCGTCAATGTATAATCCCATAAGTAGCAATTTACAAGCTAGCTGAATCAACATACAAAATAACCAAACTTCCAACATAGATAACCAATGACAAGTAATTCCCACTTTAGAAGAAATTACTCTTCTACCAATAAATGACGATTTTAAGAGTAGCTTAAAATGGGTCCTCTAGCTAAAAAAGAAAGTAAAATAAAAGAAACGAAAAGTAAATATGAGATTTCAATACATACATGATCCTCAAAGAAAAAGGATAAACAACAATGACAATGTTCATTTGTATCAGTTAAGAGGTACAATGGTTGACAACAAATATAATGCTAATTCATAATCATTCAGTTACGAGTCTACATATACCCTACGAGCTGCTTCATTTCACAACTATCACCATTTCTATAGCTTCTTTCGGTAAAAAATCCGCAAGTAAATTGATGTAACAACTACATACAGAATTCTCTTCCAATGATAATCATTTGGAAATCTTAAGCAAGCACAAGCCCCAAAGTTGATGAAAGAAAATTTTGTGAAATCAAGACAATTGTAAATCTTATACTTGTTTAGAAACCTTACCTTGAGCTCAGGCTCTAATAAACCAAGGGCGATCATATGCCTAGTATGTGGCTCAATAAGGCTTGTTTTGAACTCATTCACTTCAATAATCAAATGAATTTGAGCTGTAATTTTATTCGTGTTTAAAAAATGAACCAAACTTAAACATAGTAAGATTACGGATCATTTATGTTCATGAACATTCAGTTAATGGCTCAGTTATACTCTTGAGAATGTTCGCTGGGATACTCGTATATCTTTATAGTACTATATATTAGAGTTAATTTTATTTGTTGATCAAAGTCAGCTCGAGCCCATGTTGAATCAAGTTTGAACATCTTTTACCTTCCAAACGAATCAGGTGTGAACATTTTGAAGAATGGTTTGACTTGGCTTGTTTATAGCACTACCTTAAAGGAGAAAGCCAAGTAAACACTACAAAAGACGCAAACTAATAAGCAGCAAATAGATAATAGAAAACTAAAGGCAATTGACTACATGCAGTTGCGTTATGTTTTCATCCAGATTCCAACCTCATAAAACATCCTCTGTAAATCTGAGAATTTCTGATAAATATTCAAACTAGAAACAAAAAACCTAAAAAGTAGACCAAAGCGCTTACAGCATTTCTTTTAAGTCTCCCGCGGAAGAAAAGAAGAATTTTTCTCTTTGATTCACTTTCCAACAAGCATTTGGCATCACATACATCAACATTGGGAACATAAGGAAGAATTAGATCTTTCTCCAGAAAAACTTGTCCTGGCTTGTACCTAAAAAAGAGTAGAGGTTAGCACCAACAGTGGACAATAAATTAAGAGACCTCCAAGAAACTCTCCATCTTAGTCAAGTATTCACCAATTCCCTGTGGAGTCCATATCAGGTAGCAACCAGATTGCATTTTTCATGAATCTACGGACAGATTTGAAAGACCAAGGATGATGAACAGGAAGTATATGATCTCTTCCTCCAGATCGTTTCCAAGCTGGCTGATCTGTCACCCAATTCAGGACTTCCTATACCATTGGCAACGAAACATCAAATCTCAATATTGCAGCACAAAAATCAAATTTTCATTACAAGATAGAAATCTCTAAATTAAAGTCCTGGAAAGTTAAAAGAATAAGGAAGTGCACTCACACCCTATAAAGAGCCTTGCATTGCTGCTTCTCTAGCAAGAAAAAGCTGATAGTTGTGAAGAAAGGGATGTAGAATAAATCGGCCACCTCCTGTCGCTCAACTCGCACTACACTTTTGATAAACCTTTCCGATTCTGGCGCTATCAAATCCGCCCAAAGCCAGTAATCTATTGAATGCTGCAAGATATAACACATAAATAATTGATAACACAAAAAATTAGAGAAGCAAATTACCTTACCTGTTCGATCAAGCGATGCACAGGGCTTCCGTTGGAGGTGAGATTATCAGTATCTCTATAAGTATTCATAAACAACCATAGTAAATCGTAAGTGAATTTTCTCGGCATCTCGTACACATAAACCCGAATTGGCAACTCCAGAGGGTAGTACGGAGATCCCTGAACTCTCTCGCTCTCTCCAGCAAACATTTTATCATCCAATTTCCTGACATCCTCTTCGGTCACTTCAGCAGCACTCACAGTGTGGTCGGTGACCGGCGGTGATCTGTGTACGAGGAAGCGCTCGAGAGAAGCAACGAAGGAAGTCTCAAAGCGGAGCGTGAGTCGGCCGGGGTTGTCGTAAGTGGAGGAAGTGGAGGAGGAGGAGATTGAGAAGAGGAGGATGACGAGGGAAGCGGTGACAAGAAAGAGAATGAAGAGGAGAACTGGAGATCTGAATCTCGTGGAAGATGACAATAGCTTTGATTGTGGTTTGTTTGCCATCTCTTCTGTTCTTTGGCGATTGTCAGCAATCGGGAAAGCAATCACATCCAAAAGTGCAGATAAGTGAAGGGCGGAAGTACTCATTTATACGGGAGTAAGTAGTGTTATACCATACATTATGCCAAAACAGGTAAATTTAACGTTTTTTTTTTTGGAAAATAAAAAAATTAGTTTCATTAATATATTAGAAGTAGTAGCAAGTTAATATGTTATTCTATTTTACCTATGTTATCCTAGTTGTTTACAATTTAAAGAATTTTTATTAGAATATGATTTAAATTTGTTAGGACCTACTAGAAATTGGGTTCTAAAAACTCTATAAATATGTGTGTATTCAAGTCTTCATAAATAAAAAGCAATCTATAATTTTTCTACAAACTTAGAATTTTCAATTAGAAGGTGTGATGCTTTCTTCTAAGAGTAATTATTAAACCATAAAAGTGATTCCAAGTTTCTTATCTTCCATTCTTTGTGTTCTCTACAAAATTCCAACAACCAAAATCATAACTTCTAGCGTATTAAACCAGCCTAAATTTCCATCAATCAAATCTCAAAATTCTTACAATACAAAATCTAAAATTTCAGCATTCTTAGACAAAATCCAACCTTGAAACCTGATATTCCAACAACCTACTATCAGCCATATTTCTAGTGGTTCTCAAATTTGAGGATGGTTTATTATTATTATTATTATTATTATTATTATTATTATTATATTTCGTTCTTCTTTTTTCAAATAAAAATAAAAACAAATTTGATCATTTGTTATTTATAATTTAATAATTGATAATAATTAAATATTAAATAAAACTTTGATATAAATTAATAAAGTTAACTAATGATTCTTTGATATAATATGATATTAACTAATAATTCTTCAATATAATAAGAATTTGAGATTTGTTTTTATTGTTATAATTAACATTTTTAATATAAAGAGCATTGTTTGTCTAAAATGTCAAATTCGTATTCATTAATTAATAAACTTAATAGTATTGTCGTACTGAATATAATAGTTTTTACTTTATTTAAACTATTCACGTGTGTGTATATATATATATGTGTGTGTATATATATATATTAAAATGTCATTTCATTACATAGATACTATATTATACTATATTATTATAAATTAAAAGAATGTTGTTAAACTTATTTTTATTTTAATAATTCATTCATATCAAACTAATTTTGTTTGAATTGATTTGTTTTGATTAGTTTTTTAGATAGTTTATTTTGGTTTTAAATGAATTCCTTTATCGTTTTGATTGGAATTAAGTCAAATCATTCCTTATTGACCCTAATTTTAAGTTAATTTATATAAATTTTATTGATTCAATGTTAATTTGCATCCTGCTAGTATGTTCATTGTTTTAAAGACTTAGACTATATAGAAAAAATCATCTTTAAGTAGAGACGGTAAAATTTGATAGGTAGAAAGGTGGAAAAGGGATAATAGAAGTAGACCGGAACAGGATGGCTTGAGTTGGAATGGAGGGGGCGATATGAGCGTGTGGACAAGAGAGATGATGGGTCCAAACTCCAAAGCTCCGCCTCAAATTCCAATGGCGGTGGAGATGCTGGTGCCAGTGTCCTGTCAGTATATTTCCTTATCATCTTCCATGTATTTTAAACTAAACATGTTCTTTTATTTTATATCAAAGAGATTAAACTAAACATGTTCATTTGTTTTGGTTCGATACAATACGCGACAAGATTGATCATAATATCTAGTGTAAAATTCCATTCGAGGAAGGGCATTAAGGGAAATAATCTATAAAAGGACTGATAGGGGCATGGGAGATTCTTTAAGAAAATAAAGTATCACACTTGATAATTCTAAACTTGGAAGAATAAAACAATAAAATTTGAAAATTTTTAAAACGCTTGTGGAAGGACAAGATTGTGTGGACCATTGGACGTGTCATTGTTGTACAGTGAAATGATGATGGTGGTGACAAGACCATGTGGACCAGTGGAATCTTAAATAGTAGTTTGTGGGTCACAAAGATTCTCTTTCATCAAAAGACTAAAAAACGAAAGCAAACTTCTAAAAAGACGAGTCTCATTATGTGAATTAGGATCTAAGGCATCCAAGGCATTATGTATCACAAATTGGTTCGTGCCATGATTGAAGATTGGATGGAGAGTTTGGATCAGTTGAGCTATCATTATCAACTTGATAAGTCTTTTGTCGTTTGCTGAGATTGAGCTCATATGTGTGAAGTTCATGTAGGAATTGATTTAACTCATCTTCATTAAGGCTATAGTTATTATCATTTGGGTCTTGAGCATCATAAAAGATTGAGTTAGACGGTTGGGAAGATCCTGCATTATTTGAGATTGATTCGTCTATGACATACTTAGGACTATTGGAACTTGGGATATCAACTTCTGGTGCTTCTAGTTCACCAGGAATAAATTCACCGGGATATGGTCCAATAGTAGTGGAAATGACTAATGTATTAGCAAAGTGATTTATCTCTTTGAGAAAATCCCTAAGAGATTGAAGCACATTATTTTGATGTCGTGGCCAGTATAATGATGTATGATAAAATTGGACACGATATATAAAGGACACCAGTATGTGTTTCTCAATATGGAAGATGGAGGATGAAGAAGCAATAAGTAGATTGTCGTCTAGCAGAAGCTTTCCATAGAAAATGTTGTGAGATTATAAGAGAACATTGTTGCTTCCATTGGCCTAATGGTTGAAACCATTCCAAAAATGTCTATAGCAAAGAGCTTCCATTGTTTATGTAACAGAGATGTTGATAGAGCTGAAGCAGAGATATGGTGATAGTACAAGCATAAAGGGCAGAGAGTGCCCAAAGATACCATAATGTATTTTCAGAAAGAGGATCATGGAGAAAAGTCACATTAAGGTAAGGTGCTTTGAGATTGAACATTGTGGGACTTCCAAGAGAGTTATGTTCACTAAGAAACAGAAGCAAATAATAAAACAATCTTATACGAGCAAGTGAGGCAACTTCAGACACACTAGTAGGTATACTAGCTATAGAAGGAAAGATTTCTTTGTAAATCAAAGAGAGGTTGACTAGCCATAATACCTTGACAAAAATGTTTAGAAGAGAAAGGAGTTCTAACTATACTTTGCTGAAGAAAAAGAGGATACTTATAGTGAGAAAAAGTATCTGGAGGCCATGTTGGATTCTGTCGGAGTAAGTTGGATAAAGATGAAATGTCAGCACTCTAGTGATTATTCCTAGCATCAATACGTTGCCCCGTGTTAGGAATCTTTAAAGGTGGAGGATACTGACAAATATGCTTTAGATGCTCGACAGCCTTAGTTTGTTCTATTGTCCAAGGTGGTGAATTCTTTTTCAGAAGCTTAGATAAGCTTGAAGTGTAAACTTCCACGTGTGGTATGAACTCTTGAATATAGTTAACAAACTCGAGGAATTGTTGTATTTGCTTTGCAGTGAGATGTTCATTAGGAAAATGTAACAGCTCTTGTGCAATATGTGGATCAGGCTGGTAGAAACCATCTTTGAAATGCATACCCAGAAAATCTATTTCTTTAGTGCCAATGATGCTTTTCGAAGCTAAAAGCGTAATGCTATACCATTTAGTAAGATCCAAGAATTGTTGTAGTAAGGCCTGATGTTCCTCATAGGTCTTTAAGAACAGTAGAATATCATTGATGTAAATGATTGCATTGTAGATGATAAGCTCATAAATCTTGGTCATTGTTTTCTGAAACAGTGATGGGCGACTTTAAGCCCAAATGGCATAACAGTCCATTGGTACTGTGCATTGGGAATGCAGAATGCAGTCTTTCATCTCTCAGTTGGGTGGATACCCAATTGCCAAAATCCTGCCTTAAAATCAAACCTGGAAAAGATAACAGCTTCTTTGGGAAATAGTATCTGAGTACTGATTTTTGGAAGAGGAAACTTGTCATCTTGCAGGAATGCATTCAAAGGCTTATAGTCAATGACTAATCTCTTTTTTTTCATATTTGTGCTCTGAACGTTTATTGATATAGAATGCTTGGCAAGCCCAATCTGACTTTGTGAGCTTAATAAGTCCTTGCTTCAAAAGGATTGCACACTCATATTGTGTGAGCTTAGATCATCAGGGTTCATCCCTGGATGACTGGCTTTTGTAGGATTGATATCCTGATTCTTATTAAAAGGTAGACTTATGAAAAAGTCAGCATTTTTCCACAGAGGATATGGGTGGGAAAACTGTGCATGAGATTCAGGACTTCAACAGTTTATCTTGTAATGCAAAATAGTATGTAGGAACTTGGTGAAGTTTAAACACGTTCATTATTGCAGTGTATAGACTAAAAAATGAGCGATATATAAGGCCTGTGGGTAGGATTTGCAAAGGTGAGGCTTTACTGTATGTATCCATACCAATGCAAATGTTTAGGCCAAGTAGATTGCTTCTAAAAACTTTACTCCAAACTGTACATTGAGGAAAGAATCGAATTTCGATTATTCTTTTAGTGATTAACCCAATGTTGGACCCCGTTTCCGGAGCCCAACATCGGACACGGAATCATGAAACTTGAGCGTGGAGGAAAGACTTAGAAGTTGAAAATTTAGAAGAAAGATCTTTCGGAAGCAAAGGCTGGCGTTGCCGCAGCGAAACCTTTCGGGAAATTTATGTCGTGGCGAGTGAATTAACTTTCGCCGCGGCAAACCCGCGATTTTATCGTCGTCGCGGCGAAAGCCTCTTGAACAGAACCCATAATTTAAGATTTTCAGCCATTTTCATCAAAACAACCCAACACAAAATAAACTTAAACATAAACACAACCTTCCAAAATCTTATTCTCATAGTAAAACAATTTAATGCAAAATTTGAAGCTAAAAACAATATCAACCATATCTCATTGATAACCAAAAGAAGAGTTTTACAAAGCTTTAATGGCATTTCAAGCCACAAATACATCATTTGCTTCATAATCCAAAAAGACAAAATACACTTGAACCAGTAAAGCTTGAAATGCGGCTAAAGCATTGAATTCTCAAAAATCTAACTTCAAAAATACAAAAATATGCCAATTCGGAGTGATACCGTCACTCTTGACCAACTCGATCCCTTGCTCATCACCTGATTAGGGGGAGGAGAATGGGGGGTGAGCTTAAAGCTCATGGGCAACAATTTTATAACCAGTAACAAGCAAAACCATTGAAAACTTATTTTCAATTGTAACAAAAATTCACATCGAGTCACAAAGCACATATGTATCAAATTCTCAACCAAAATTTCACTAATGAAAATCAGGTATGCATCAATCTTGTCACTGTATCATGATCACATATACACATCAAAATGGTCTGGAAGGTCCATAAAC
>JAOSBL010000007.1:10293598-10306203 GCA_027568915.1 Erythroxylum roraimae
ATAAGATATACTATAGATTGGATAAGTTAGTATATGCGAAAAATCTAGTAGTTTAGTAGTCTTAGAATAGGTTATACTCGTGTATAAATTACATATAATCAAAGAAATAAAGTGGCTTTCTTCTGTCCTGGAAACAATTCAACCCAAAAGGTTAAGTTGTGTGCGAGCCAAGAGTCAAGAATGGATCAAATTCTATTCTAACGAAAAACATCCACAAAAGTAGTGTTTTATGGAATATGTGATTCTTATAGATTTCATTGTTAAGACTTAGTACTATAACATTTGGCACGGCCAAAGTTTTGGTTTATCTTCCTACAATACTTATTTTGTGCCTAATTGTGTTTGTAGGTCAACATGAATCAGCTTGGAATTGCTCTGGAGGTATGAGAAATTCAGATGCTTTTACTCCAGAGGTACTTGTGGAAGTTAGTAACTGTATAAGCAAATTCATTTCTCCGACATGGTTTCTGACTTATGTCAATTTCTCTGTAATGTTCTTTGTATGTTTTATTTTCCAGACTTTTGATTGTGAAAACCCTAAAGAGTCTGAATCCCCCCGTTTTCAAGCTATACTACGTGTTACTAGTGCACCAAGAAAGAAGTTTCCTGTTGATATAAAAAGTTTCTCCCATGAACTCAATTCAAAAGGTGTACGACCCTTCCCTTTTTGGAAGCCTCGTAGAGTGAACAACTTAGAGGTAACTTGCATATTACATTACATTCCTCTGATCTTTAGTTGTGTTTCAGGTAGTTACATGTCTTTGTCATCATTTTCTGGTACAGGAAGTCTTGGTTGTTATACGGGCAAAGTTTGACAAAGCGAAAGAAGAAGTGAATTCTGATCTGGCTATTTTCGCAGCAGATCTGGTTGGAGTTCTTGAAAAGAATTCTGATACTCATCCTGAGTGGCAGGAAACCATTGAAGATTTGCTGGTTTTGGCTCGGAGTTGTGCCATGACATCACCTGGAGAGTTTTGGCTTCAGTGTGAGGGAATAGTCCAAGAATTGGATGATAAGCGCCAAGAACATCCCCCTGGAATATTGAAACAACTCTACACTCGAATGCTTTTCATTCTTACTCGGTGTACCAGGCTGTTGCAATTCCACAAGGAAAGTGGATTACCTGAGGATGAGAATGTGTTTCAGCTTCGTCAATCTAGGCTTCTTCATTCTGTTCTTCATTCTGCAGATAAACGGATTCTTTCGACAACTGGGAGGGATGGAAAAAGTTCTGCTACTGCAAAGGTATTGAAAGCAGATCCTGTAAGGAAATCTTATAGTCAAGAGCAGCGTGGTTTTGATTGGAGCAGAGACCAGGTTATGGAACCAGGAAATTCAGTCTCACTTGAAGATGGCACTTCAAAGAATGTTGAATCTCCTTTACGCCGGGATCGTATCTCTTCTTGGAAGGCACTCCCATCTCCTAGTGGAACGCCAGGGAAAATCATGAAGGAAATTGCTTCTTCAAAGGAGCACAGTGACATTAAGGCTGAATCTTTGCAAACTTTGAATAACAGGAGTGATATTTCTGATGTCAATCTGACTTATGGACGGCCAGCACCAGCAGAGCTTCCTGCTCCCAAACATTCGCATGAGCATTCTACAAGGCACCAAAACAGAGCTTCTTGGGGTTTCTGGGGAGATCAACAGAACATTGCTGAGGACAGTTCTATAATATGTCGGATATGTGAGGAGGAAGTTCCAACTTCACATGTTGAAGAGCATTTGAGGATTTGTGCAATTGCTGACCGATGTGATCAGAAAGGTATTAGTTTGAACGAGCGTCTGGCAAGAATATCTGAAACTCTTGAGAAGATGATAGAGTCATGTACACAAAAAGATATCCAAAATGCTGCAGGGAGCCCAGATGTTGCAAAAGTATCAAATTCCAGTGTGACTGAAGATTCAGAGTTGCTTTCACCAAAACTCAGTGATTGGTCGAGAAGAGGCTCTGAGGATATGCTTGACTGTTTCACAGAAACAGATAATTCTGTTTTCATGGATGACATGAGAGGTTTACCTGTCATGTCATGTAAAACGCGTTTTGGTCCAAAATCTGATCAAGGAATGGCAACCTCTTCTGCTGGTAGTGTGACTCCAAGATCTCCATTATTGACTCCGAGGACCAGTCAGATAGACTCACTCTTGGCAGGAAAGGGTGCTTTCTCTGAGAATGAAGATCTCCCACAGGTGCCAGTCTAATATTTTTCATTGTTTTTTTTTTGTGTTTTTCAGGTCAAATGGTAAGGGCCTTTCAGAGTTTACTGATTCAAATTGTATATTCATCTTTCCTATATATGAAGGAACTCTAAGCACTTTGCTTTGGAATGTTCCACTTCCACAACTTTATTATGTATTGTGTCTAGGAAAAGGTCTACTTTAGTAACCGAGATAGCAACATAGTTGTGCACTCTCTTTTTAACCTTAATTTTTTTCTAATATATTTGTCATGTTCTTCTACTATGCAATTTATTTTCATAAATATGTTATTCTATGAACCTAGAAGATGCAACTTTAATGCAGTTTTAAGTAGCTAACTCTGTTCCCACATGCTTGCGTTGGAGGGAAACAGACTTTGTATCTTGGGACAGATCATTACTGTCTAGAAACTAAAATTCCTGGTCCACTATGTAGATCAATGAACTTGCTGATATCGCAAGATGTTTGGCAAATGCACCTTTAGATGATGATCGCTCTGGCCCATATTTACTATCTTGTCTTGAAGACTTGAGGGTGGTTGTTGAACGGAGGAAGTTTGATGCGCTTACAGTGGAGACTTTTGGAGCGCGCATTGAGAAGCTTATCCGGTAAGTAATGTGTTTATATTGTTTTTCATAGTTTCAGGAAAAGCTTTCAAGGGACATTGCTTATAACATGAAGTTTATGTATTATGTCTCCACTAAAAGAAATTGCTTATAACATAAAGTTTGTATATCAGTTGCACTGAAAGTTACATGATGCTGTTTGGTATAAGTATGCTGAGCTATTCAAAATTGTTTTAGCTATGTGTCTCACATATCTCTGCTTCTGTAGGGAGAAGTACTTTCAGCTTTGTGAGTTAGTAGATGATGAAAAGGTTGATATTAGAAGCACTGTAATAGATGAAGATACCCCGTTGGAAGATGATGTGGTACGGAGTTTGAGAACAAGCCCCATACATTCCTCAAAGGACCGGACCTCCATAGATGACTTTGAGATAATAAAACCAATCAGCCGTGGTGCATTTGGACGGGTTTTCTTGGCTAAAAAGAGAATAACTGGAGACCTTTTTGCCATAAAGGTATCAAGATTTGGTGCTCTGCTTATCATTCTTTTAAGGGCTGTTGAACATTTTCCTTTGTTTTCCTTTTCCTATTATTGGATCCCTTAAAGAGTTTTGGGCTGGCTGGTCAATATGCCATTTGAATGCATATCAAGATGATATCTTTTTTGAGTTTGTTGTAATTTATTGTAGTTCTGGTAATGGAGCTATGTTATCATGTGTCGAAAAAATACTTCTAGAATAGTGGTTGATTTTTATAGTTTTCTTTGTTATTATTCAACACCAAGATTGAACTTCTTTTGACTGATACTATAATCATTTTGCTGTGTACTGATACAAAACAATTAAGCTGATTGGCTTGTGAATTTCCAGGAATATATTTACTCTTTAATATCCAACTCAACTCAACTCAATTATTTTGATTTAACTCATCTGAATGTACTGAAAACTATTTGGGTTTTGTTTATGAATTCCTTGTTCTCCATGTGGTTCTATGAAGACCTTAATTACGTGTAACTTTTAGTGATAACAAGTTCGTATTTCTCAACAGTTTCTGTGATCATTTGAGGCCTTTCTGCTCCCTTTTCTCCCGTATTACTTTACTTGGATTAACTCTCCCTTTAGCTTTGTACTTAGACCTATTCTAACAGAAAAATTGTACCTTAATCGGTACTATATTTATACATTGACAAAAGAGATTAACGTAAAAGGTATGCTCTAGAATCACTACCTAATTCAGGTATTACCAATTAAATTTCGAATTTTATCTGTCTTTCAAGATTAAAAAGATACTAAGTGGACTAGAAATTATCTGATGGAGTGGTCATAATATGATTGGGAGTTCAACATTGGTAAGATGTTGGGCTGGAATGTTGCAAATGCTTGATGCTTTAGGTCTGTTGGTGTAAAATTGTGCCTTTGAGAGGACAAATTTGAAGGGGAACTTGTTGGTAAGACATTATTTGAGGAGCTTTCTAGTAAGAATCTGGTTGGAGATTGCAAAAATCTTCTTTGAAGATGGCTAATGTTAAAATGAGAGAGAATTTGAGCTAAGAAAGTTGGTCAATATTGTGAGATGTAGTAGATATATTGCTTAGTTTTGTAGGGATCTTTGCCTAGAAAAAATTTCTATACTCCTAATCCTGGAATGCCACGTATATTGTCACATCAACATGGTAAATGTGGATAGACAGAGAAGCCTTTTCAATGCTTTATGCATGAAAAAATTTTATTGCCTATATAATACTAGAAGTTGTATTGGTGAGGATGTAACTGAAAGGTTGTGGAAATTGTGTCCGTTCTAGAGAGACTATTGGGAGAGTTTCTACAATAACTAGAATCTAATTGGTTGTTATACTGTTAAACCAAAACCCTATGCCTCTTTGGAACATTAATCTCATGCTAGAAGAAACTTTTGATTTAGAAGTTAAAGTATGAGATGAGATGTGCTCCCACAGTTTTCAGGTCTGGGCCATTGCTGTTACAAATGTAATTTAAAGAGCTTAGATCTGATCTCCTATCTAGGCCACGCTGCAACATATGTGTGGATATCATACATTACCTATAGTCCCCATGACATTAAAGAAGTCCGCAAATATGGAAAATGATGCAAGTTTTAGCTCTGTGGATTCTGAGATGCCAATTATTAAATTCACATTGAATTTTCAACCTTCAAGTTAGGTCTTCACAGTTTTGTCTTGTCAGTATAGGATCGTTAGCTCATGCAAAACTATCATTGTCCTGAGAAAAGAGGACAGCGTTATTTGTAGCTTGAGCTGAGTTTGGGTCCTAAGATTCAGTCATAAATTATGGAACTATCTATAGGCTTTAGGCTCAACTTGAAGATGCCATCATTTAGTTAAGGAGATTTTAATAACATCATTTGGTCTTTGAAGCTAGCATTCCTGATAACTTCCTGTAATTCCGAAGTATACGGTACTGCATTTGCACGCACTATGAACTTGATTGGTTTTGCAGCTCATGATTATCTTGTGACTGCTTTGTTTGACCTAGAAGCAAAAGGATTAGGTCTTAATTTTTTCTTTCTTGCTTGTCGACAGGTTCTGAAAAAGGCTGATATGATCCGTAAGAATGCTGTTGAAAGTATACTAGCAGAAAGGGACATTTTAATTTCAGTTCGCAATCCATTTGTGGTGAGCAGGTCTAGCTTTCAAAATTTGTAGCATGCTGTGAGAACTTCTTTTTCCATTCTAACTTAAAAGTGAACATTGGCAGGTCCGTTTCTTTTATTCGTTTACTTGTCGTGAGAACTTATATCTTGTCATGGAGTATTTGAATGGAGGTGATCTTTATTCATTGCTGAGAAATTTGGGTTGTTTAGATGAAGATGTTGCTCGTGTATACATTGCAGAAGTTGTAAGTTCTTTATTCCCTTGACGGACATTTTAGTGCCTCATTTTTATTTCTAATTCTGTATATCTACTCTTAAGGTTCTTGCGTTGGAATATCTACATTCATTGAGGGTGGTTCACCGTGATTTGAAGCCTGATAATTTGTTGATTGCACATGATGGCCATATTAAGGTAATTTCTTGCTTTTTGTGGTTATCTTCCAATTGTTTTACGTTGCCCGAAGAAAGTATATTCGCTCGTGGCCTTGAGTTGAAGTAGAAGCAGTCTTTGGCTCTTGGTGAAGAGCCAATTTCTGCTGGCTAATGTTTAGGACATAGTTAAGCATTGATGAAAAGGCATGCTTTGAACTGTGATTTGTATGATGTAAATTCGTATGTTGTACCTGATGCTTGGTTTGACCACTTTGTTTTGCTTTAATTTTTATTCCTCATATGTAAGACCTTTGAGCAGCATCATTATCATTTACTATTTTCTTTCCATTCAGACTTTACTTGGTTACTATTTTATGGATTTATATTGCTTTGATTCCGGTGTTGTTACTGTATAAAGATCTTATGAATGTGTGCTTCCTACGAAAGCTTTTGTTGTGAACCTTTCACTGTTTGATCACTTTTTCTTCTTGTATTTGAATTCTATAGTTTCTTTAAGTTCGTGTATTTGGTAGAAGATCAAGACAAGATTGAATTATTGGTTTGTGCTGATGAGAGACATGTTATGATTTTAGAGATTTTAAGTTGAGTCAGCCTGCAATAAAGATTGTGGAACTGATAGTTAATGTGGGATTGTATATAAGAATGAGTTATTACATAGGTAAGAAAGCGGATCAGAGAGATTTGAGGTTGCATCATCCATTCTTGTGCTTTGGATCTGGTAATGGAAGGTTTAAGATGCTGTGAAGAATTACAAAATAGTAGATGCCGTGAAGAAGTTTGCAAGTATTCTGGTTCTGAAATTACATGCCCTTTGCAAAAAGAATTATTCAAGGAGAAGACTTGTTATCTCTTTAGGCTTATTGTCAAAGTTTGGGTTTGATTCCCTTTTGCTCGTCACATAGCCATTGGTAGGTGTTTCCATTCCATATGTGGATAAACTGAGTCTCTGATTTTACTTGAACAGTTGACAGACTTTGGCCTCTCCAAGGTTGGTCTCATCAACAGCACTGATTTATCTGGACCAGCAGTTAGTGGGACATCCATGCTTGAGGATGATGAACCATTATTATCTGCTTTGGAGCATCAGGAAGAACGGCGGAAAAAACGTTCTGCTGTGGGTACACCTGATTATTTGGCACCAGAGATACTTTTGGGAACAGGACATGGTTTGTACCATCTTTCTTTTTAAAGCGCTATACTCTTATCATACTTGTTATCCAGCATTGTGTTGAACTTTTGTGCCTCCCTGAAGTTGCTAACTTCTGGGAGTCATGCAAGAATCTATTTTACAAAGTAAAGCAAGCTCCAATGTATTATTAACCTTCAATGCACTTGTTACATTTTTTGCATGGTAGGACTGCTTTGATTGGTGGCTGGTTTCAACTTTCAATCCTTGATACTTTCTTTGTGTCTTCTTCTTCTTCTTCTTCCTAGTTTGACAAGATTTTTTATTTTCCCATTGGTGTTTACTTCTCTCTTTCTTTGGAATAACTATGTTGCCCATGAAGATTAAACTATCTGTGCAAAATTTCTCAGGTGCTACTGCAGATTGGTGGTCTGTGGGTGTCATTTTATTTGAAATGATTGTTGGTATTCCACCCTTTAATGCAGAGCATCCTCAGGTATCTTTTATCTGACCCTACTCAAGTTCAAAAAATTTTGGCTTCTATGGACTCTGCAACTTGGGAATTGATGACTGTTTGCTTTTTATGCTTTCCGTATTGTTTATGATCATGGCTTTTTTATGTGATGGCTTCAAGGACTTCGTAATTTGAACATTGACCCAGTAGTGCAATGCACATAGTATTTATGAAATTAAAAGTGTATAATGTTTGTTCTAATGCTTTGTTCTTGAGTTCATTTAATCTCATTTGTTGTCTCCTATTACTTTGTCTGCTCCATGTATCTTTGTTGCTAGTGGGAAAATCTTTTAATTGTTTGATTTGAAGTTCTTCGGCTGTGATACCCTTTTCTTGGATTTGTTGTATTTGCCATGGCTTAAATATGATGATTGATCAATTTGACTACTCCTAGACATTTGAGAAGAGATGATGAATAAAAGGTAGTTCAAGGAAGAAATTTGGTCAATAGTGTCATCACTTTGTCAACGATTGGCATTTTCATTACATGCGATGCATTTGATAAAAGCTTTGTTAAACATCTTATAATTGTGTATATTAATATGAAATACACACTACTGATTTTATCTGTAACTTCAATGGAAAAGTTACCTTTGCAATCTCTATGAATAAATTATTGGATAAACTTTTTCTCTCAAAATGACTTCGATATAAACTTAAATAAATAGAGAAATAATTTTGTTTTGGTTGATATAGTCTAAATCTTATGAGAATTATGGTGTAGGAAGATTAATGATTCTTGTGTAATCCCTTTGGTAAAATTTTGGAAAATTCAATCTGTTAGTGATGATTTTCCTAACTTTAATTACAGAGAATTCAAGAACTAGGAAAGAAAAAAGTGTAAAAATTTGAGAAATTAGTTATCATTCAGTTTGAATTTGTTAGGCACCCATAACAAGAATATTTATGTTGGAGGCATGACAAACACTAGCAACCTCTAACAGTTAAAGCAACTGCTCCAATAGCTGGTGGCCATGTTGGTGTATTGACAACTGTGTTTATTTAATAAATTCTATTGTATTATATGAGTATCGAGGCTTCAATACTTTTGGTAGCTAAGTCCTAGCAGAGAATCCTTCTCCGCAAGGTTATGAGGAAATATTGCTGAATGTCATATAGAAACTACCATGTGGCATTAAAAGGTGACTCTCTCCAGATCATTGAATCAAGGCTTGAGTGATGAGCTAATGCTATCTCTTTGTCAGTCGTTGCTCCAAAATGGCCATAGGAATTTTGTTTTCAGCAAAGAGTTCAATAGGTAGGATAGCAGTAATGGGAGTGGCTAGTGCAATATGTTTCTTTAATTGAGAGATTTGGAAAACATTACGAATGAGAATGTCTATCAAAAACTTCAATTTGTGGGCCAGTTTCCCAGTTCTGTTAATTATGTTTAAAGGGACATAGAACAATGGAGATGGCCTTTGGTTCCTTCTTTTTGCTAGTCGCTTGTCTATTCAGTTGTAGCTTGACATACACCTGATCAACAATTTGATACTCCCTAGCTAGCTTGTTCCTATTTGCTTCTTGTTGCATTCTCTTTTGAGACCATTCGAGATGGAAATTGATCACTTGTAGGGTTGCCTCCATGTTTTTCAATGCTTGATCAACTGCCAGTAGCTTAGAATTATCTGCAAAGTAGGTATATGCAAAGGGGGAGGATATCTGTATAGAACTCCCAGTGGTGACATATTGAGGGTTATATGGTGGGTGGTGTTATACCACCACTTAGCTGAAGGTGGCCATCAAGACTATTCTGTGGTGTAATTACCTATCATACACCTTAAATATGTTTCAAGTGTCTTGTTGAAGACTTCTACTTGTCCATCCGTCTGTGGGTGGTAAGATGAAGATGTACGGGTCCCCCACCCTGCAACTTGTAAAATTCTTGCCAAAAAGAACTCTTTAAATAGGATCCCTGTTGCTTGTGATAGTTTCAGGCATTCCATGTAACTTAACACATTGGATAAAAAGATTTGAGCTATAACTTCTACCTTTTAGGGATGTTTAAGGGCCATGAAATGTGCGTACTTACTAAATCTGTCTACCACCACTGAAATTATTGAATTCCCATTTGAAGTTGGCAACACCTTGATAGAGGGCTAGAAGTAAAAGATCAATAATAGGAAAAATCTAATAATTTTCGAAGAGCAAGGATCTCACTCGAAGAAGAATTAACAGCCAAGGGAGAATCTCCAAGAATGAAATACTTGAATTGATTTTCGATAAGTACTACATACTGCCCATAGCTATTTATAGGATAGGATCAACCCATGACTCCCTAAAAACTAGTTAACAGACTCTGAGATCCAGGAGTAACATATCTGGATTTATGAAAAATAATCAGTAACAAATCACTACTCACTAAGCCCCTACTTAATAGGAACACATGAAACAAATGACATGATAAATTGAAAACAAATTCTGCAGATAAGATAAAATCAGGTGCTGGTAGATAAGATAAAATCAGATGCTTGACACATGTGACCTCTTCTTCCTCTGCTATGTAATTATGGGCTTATCACACCTCCATAAAATCCATATTAATGTAAGTTCAACATAGTTTAGGAATATACATTGGTTGTAGCAATCCAACAGGAGGTTTTGTTTCATATTTTTGTTGATAAACATGACATTGCCTAACAAAATTCTGACATCTCTTTGGATTCCCTTTCAGTAGAACAAAGTTTGAAATCTTTTGAACTTGGTAGATCACTTGAGTGGCTTCCAGCGGGACTTTCATTGAACAATGCTATCAATCTGGACCTCAGTACGATGTCATAATCCATTAGCACTCTTCCTTTCCATCTGAGTACCCCATCTTGCCACTGTTAAGTAGCTGAATATAGTGTGCCACTGCTCCACTTAGTAAGCAAATCATTGACCATTGCATCTTTCTCCCAACTATCTTTGATTTTTGCCAACAAGATAGTTTGCTCATTTGGTAACATCGATAAGAGTAGCTCGATGCTAGTAATTTTGGTGAGCGCATCAGCTGCTACATTTTATTTTCCTTTCTTATATTGATCTAAAAGTCATAGCCTAGTAGTTTGGGAAGCTAAGCTTGCTGAAATAGTGTGCTAATCCTTTGTTCTAGCAAATATTTAAGGCTTTTGTGATCAATGTTAATGATGAAAGGCCTCCCATTCAAGTAATGGTGCCAATATTTGATGGCTAAGACCGCTGCTAGGAGCTGCATTCCATACACAAGTGGAGCTTGATTCTTTGGTGCAAGTGGCTTGCTTACGTAAGCTGAGGGATGATCCTCATGCATCAAAATAACTCATTTTTCCTTTCCGTAAACATCTTTTTCCACTACAACGGGCTTAATATAGTTGGGCAATGCAAGAACTGGACCAACTGTCAGTGCCTTTTTTCAGTAATTGAAATGATGCTTCAAACTCCTCTGTCCACTTAAAAGCATCTTTCCTAAGAAGGTCAGTCAATGGCTTGCTCGTAGTATATTGATGGATGAATCATTTGTAGTAGCCAGCCAAGTTCAATAATCCTCTCAATTCTCTAACATTCTCAGGTGTAGGCCATTTAGCTACGACTTGATTTTCTTAGGATCAGTAGCTACTTCATTTGTTGAAATAATATGCCAAATAGTCAATCTGTAAGGCCCCAAAAATGCAGTTGTTGTCCTTTGCTAAAAACTGATGTTGCCTATGTTTCAGACTAACTCTGAGATGTTTAAAGTGATCTCCAAATGAATGGCTGTCGACTAAACTGTCATAAAAAAAGACGGTGAACTTCTTTAAATCTGGTCTAAACACATCATTCATCAGACTTTGAAAACTTGATGTGGCATTTGTTAGCCCAAAGGGCATTACCAAGGTTCAGACATTTGTAATTTATTAGAATACCTGTCAAAGTTCACAGTACTTTTTGTCATCCTAGTCTGTTGTAATTGTTAGAAATCTCCCATTGGATCTTTGCAGGCCTCCTCCCAAAACCTCTTGAGTTAATGCCATGATATATTCTCTCTAGCTCGACTCCTCCACAATTAGTCGATGTTTAGGAAATATTTGATGTCACTCAGCCGCAACACCCTCTGTTTGAACTGCAACAATATTTACTTTCATGTTAGGAGGCGTTCAATCTATATTGAAAATTTTCTGCTTCGAAAATCCAATTATGGACATCATTACTGTCAAATGTGTGAAAATTCACCTTACTAAAACAAGTACGGGCTGTGTAATGGTGAATTTTTTCTTGACAACGTGGGATGATTCCTTCCCTCCATTTGATTCCTTTTTGGAGATCGAGTTTTTATAGGCGAGTTTCAACTTAGCATGAGTTGTTGTAACATTTTTTTTAACTCACTCATCTTCTTCCTCTTATCTAATATGTGATTCCTGCAACTTAGACTAAATCTCCTGCATTTCCTTCATTTGATAGCAAAAGGATCCTCTGATCTCTTGAATTCTTGGCCCCTCATTCTCTCTGCCATGATGAATCCTTTAAATAAATAAAATCTTTCACTCAACAATTTTCTACACCAAGACTGCCGCTCTGATATGGAATATAGTGATGATTTTCCTAACTTCAGTGGCAGGGAATTCGAGAACTGAGAAGAAAGAGAACTAAAGACAAATTTTAGAAGTTGGTTATCATTCAACTTTAATCTGTTAGGCGCCCAGACATAGATAATATGTTGAGGCATAACAAAGACTAACAACCTCTAATGGCTCAAACAATTGCTCCAATATCAAGTGGCCATGTTGGCACACTAACAATTGTGTTCATTTAATAAAACGCTATAGTATTGTATGAGTATTGAGGCTTCAATGTTTTTTTTGGTAGCTAAGTCCCCAGCCAATTTAACATGTATCACAATCCTTTTAAAAACATAAAATGTTATTTAATATTACGACAGTGAAATTTTTTGACATAATTAAAGATACATTTTAATAGTTAAACAAATATTGTACTCATGAGAATCAAGGTTTCTTGTTTGTTTGTAAGATGATGAATTAATTTGCGAGGAATAACTAAGAATCAAAAGTATGTAATTTGAACCTTTTGCATCACACATCTAGTGTTATTGTCACAGCGAATGCATGTGGTCAAGGACTATTGTTTATATATTTTTAATGTTATCATTGAATATTTAATTATTAAATATGGTTCTGGTAGAACCAGGACAAACTCAGAAATAAATATACATATATAGTATATA